>CM076584.1:1153769359-1153931032 GCA_034641835.2 Pinus albicaulis
TTCAGTGGAGGGACATACCGGAGGAGTCGAGTTTGGAATTGAAGGATTCGCTATGGAATTGGCGGAAGGAGATAGCAGAGTTTGATGAGCAGTTGATGAGGTCTAGCGGATTGCCGAGGACGACAATGAATCAAGGTGGGGGAGTATGTCAAGCCCACGAGTCGGCATTCCTTGACTCGGGCGAGTTGAGCACCCCACACGGAAGCACATAGGCAATATGGTGGATGGGTGCACACCATGACGACTGGCGCCTCCAAGTTGTATCGGGTATCTTGAGATGTTATGAGCGTTTTGTTGGTCCATAATCATAGGCGTGCGATGTTGTGGACAGGCGTAGCGTATTGCCGTTGTGGCAGGGAAACGACATTATAGACGGGCGCGACTATTGTCGCATCATAGCCGACGATTACAAAGCCGAAGTTACAAATATGATACGACAGAAGGTGAACCGAGGGTTGGGTCAGCTCGGGTCCACCGAGAGCCACTCGACGCCCTCATGATACGACGGAGTCATGGTATTAATATGTCGACGAATGAAACAACAAAGGCATTGGATCATCCAACAAAAAACACCACCAGAACTCTAGACTTGCGAGGTGTGGCGATGGATGAGCCCGCAAGTCATTGCAACACAGGTCTGAACATTAGCGGGTCAGCTCGGGTAATAGAAATGCGTGCAGGGTGTGGGTCACAGTCGTGCAGCGATGATGGGTCAGTTCGGCGGGCGTTTGCTAATGTGCAGGGCGTGGGTCACAGTGATACTTTGCAGTAAAGTGCTGCATGCCTACAGTCGAGTCGGGTGACCGACCCACGATCGAGTTGCGGTCACGACTACGGGCGCGGTCGTGTGACCGAACTCCATGACATTCACGGTAGATGCTGAACGTGTTCACCAACGCGGGTCGAGTTGTGTGACTCCCCGACAACGTGCTGAACGTGCGATGGATCGAGTCGTGAAAAATTTTGTTTTATGTAAGGACAAGGTACTCGACCTGTATAAAAACAACGAGCCAATTTTATACATGATATTTATAAAATTGTGATTTCTCTATAATGGTTATGTGCACATTTTTATTGTTGAAGATGTTTTAAATTCGGCATAAAACATGTTATAATAAAGTGAACATTTCCACTTGAAAATTGGAAAGGCGTAGTTCGGAAAATGACGAAAAAGAAAAATTGTCGTTTAGTCAGTGCCGCACGACCCGCCAACAAGGGAACAGAGTATGGGGGCATGACAACAGAGCACGCGGAAAAGACGAAGCATCACATTTGCATCGAAGAAGCTAAGGTTATTGCTCGGATTGACCATTTTCATCACCGCAAGTTAATGGAAGCATTAGAAATCGAGAAAATGCCTCTTAACATTAATAAAAATGATGGATGGAGTGTTAGTAGATGTTGGATCATGACCCTTCATCCTTAGTTTCTGTTTGGCTTTAGCGCCCCTCCCCTCTTTTCTCTTTTTTGATTTCCCTATTTATTTTTACCCCTTCTTTGATCCCTTAAATCATTATATATATATATATATATATATATACATACAGATAAAGCTCCTTCGACCTTAACTTTTAATAAATTAAATTAATAATATTAAATTAAATTAATGAAAATATACTTATAATATATAATACTAAGTATAAATACATTAACCCTAATTTCCCATTATTACAGTTTTAAGGAATATCTTTTAAATAAAATAAAAATATAATACTAAAACACATTATATTTATTAACTAATAAACCTAATTGAATTTGATATAATAATGAAATAATTTAATTTTATATTATATTATAAATCTAATTATGGAGTCATTGTTAGATAATTTCTTTTTTATATATATTTTCTTGGATATTATTATTATTCTTAATCAACTTTCATCAATAGTTTTTTTTTTTTAATAAAGATATACTTTAATGATCAAAATTGTATTTATATAATAATTAATAATAACATCTTGAATAATTATATTTAAAATATAATAATAAAATATATTATAATTATTAACTAATAAACTAAATTAAATATAATATAATAATAAAATGATTTAATAAATTATTTCATTTATATATTTTCTTTTTCTAAGTCAAACTAGTTGTTATTCCTTAATAGCTAGTTGGATCCTTTCTGCATCTTTTTAAACATGTCTTCTTGTTCTCATTTCTTATCTTGTCGTAAAGATAAACTACACTGGCTAGGAAACTTCTCAACAATACATAATCATATGTGATTATAAGTATTTTTTTACAAATAAATGAAGATTAATTAAGAAAAATATTATATTTAACCAATTAAATTTGAATTACAATTAAAAATAATAATAATGCATTAACATATTAAAATATTGAAATAATAAATTTTGGTTATAATGAATGTATTAAATGGTATAAAAAATAAATTAAAATTAAAATATAGGATTAAAGAAGTGTATAATCAATTTAAATTAGAACTAGATTAAGGGAAGAGTAAAATAGAGAAGGTTGAAGGAAATTAATTAATAATTTAAATTCAGAATTAGGTTTATATATATATATATATATATATATAATTCTTTTTTTTGGGTCAAGTCGGGATTGTTGGGGTAGATTAGGTAAATTTGATCGGCCAATTTACTAGTGGTTTTAGGCTCCAGGTTTATGAGAACCCATAGTTTTGCTCATGGTATTTATCATTGATGTAGCTTATTTATAGTTCAAAAAAATCTATGTTAAGCTGTCTAACTGGTGGGATCAAGCAATGGTATCTTTAGACACAAAAACTTCTCTTGATGCTTTGTGATCTTAACATTTTCATATAATTATGAATATGAGGAAAAACAAGCTAGAAAATGAGAATTAGTGTTATCATCACATGAAATCCCATCATATTTTCTCCAATAATGTCAAACAATGTGAGGCAAATGACATCAACAACCCTCACATTGCTTTGCAAACATTAGACACAGCTTTTCATCTGGGTTCTGTGTTGAAACTCGAAAGGTCTAAATATGTTTCCCAAATGAATTTTCCTAAATATGTGTATCCATGTAAGCTTAAATGAGTTTTCTGAAATATGTGTATTCTGAATGTTTGTATGTTCTCATAATGAAAGTCACAACAAACTAGCAGCAAGTTAATTTTCTTCCACATTGCCATCCACTGCTCTTGTTAACATTTCTGTTAAACTAGTGCATGCGTTCAAATATTGTTGCATTTGTCTTTCATTGAGAATTAGTGCATACTCTGCAATTACGTCTACCTCTACATCTGAGCGAAATTTGTGAAGTTGAAAGTAGTGCTCTAATTGGAATAGCACTTTTTCTGTCAAATTCGGGTATAGGGGTTGTGTGCTTGTTGTCTGGTTTCCCAAATAGTATCAAAAACCTTGAGACCATGTGGGAAACCAGACATGAAAAACACAACCTCTATACCGGACAACCACTATTAGATATAGGAGTTGTGAGCTTGCTGTCTGGTTTCCTAAATAGTATCAAAACCCTTGAGACCATGTGAGAAACCAGACATCAAACACACAACCCCTATACCCGACAGTGGTTTAACATAAAAAGTGCTATTCCACGGATAGAACTGGGGCATGAAATGAAGCACTACGTTCAACTCCAAAAATTTCCCACAGATGAAGAGTTTGAAGCAATTGAAGAGTATGCAATAATTCTGAATGAGAAACATATGCAACAATATTTGACTGTGTGCAAGTCCAGTGTAACAGAAATGTTGAATAGAGAAAAGCAATGAATGACAACGTGGAAAAAATGGTATGCAACCTAAATATCGATTCTATAATGCGGAAGTGAGAGATGCTTTCGGGATCTTTAAAGTCTGTGGCAGGGCAGACAGTTGATGAGAACGATAAACAGAGGCGCTTGTCCAGAGTATGGCGTGGTCAGCAACAAGGGTTCGATTCTCCTGGTTCTTGTTGCCCTTAGTCAAGCAATCATTTTCATTCAATTGACATTTTGTCTCTCTGATTGCCTACCTCTACTCTGAGAACTTCTTAGGTTATCCTTCTGCTTCTTGGTTCTTTATCTTCAACGCACTGCACACCCCAACCGCTCGCGCACCCCCTGGTCTTGTACGGTTATTTTCTTTCCTTCCAGTTGAGCCCCACTCCTTAACTCACGTTCCTTCCTCTCGTTACTCCTGTTCCTTTCTTGAGTCCTGATGATTTACGTTCTTAGTTTTCCCTTTTCTTCCTCCTGGTAAACATTCTGCCACTAGTACATCAATCTCTTGGTAAACATGCCCCTGTGGAGTGTCTTTCCCTTTTCATTGATCAGAGGTTATTTGTTCTTATCTTCCATTTGCTTCAAATCCCCACTCTCCTTAGATTCTTTGTTCCGGTTTATAATCCCCTTCCTTGTTCCTTCCTGCTTCTTGAATTTTGACATCCTCCTCATTGTAGTGAAAAATTAGGAAGGAAAACATCTTAACTTAAATCGATAAGAACAAGTTCTTTAGATCTTGTAGTATAAAGAAGTATTTGAAAGATCATAATCATCCCCTGCTGCATAAGACGAGCTGTGCAGTATCAAATTTTATATTGGTACTTCCATAGCACAATTGCAATTGTTGCTTGGTCAGTTTTCCTCCATTTAAATAACATATTTGACAAATATTTAAATTATCATTTTCATCTCCTTTTGCAGAAGACAACCTGTGGAAGTAGCAACAGTCTTTTTAGTCTATAGGAAAGGGTTTCTGAAAACAAATATTTGAAGAATGACAAAATGCAGAAAATATCATACATAATCAACACAATGCCTTGAAGCTTCTCAATCGGAGTTGAGTACATGCACCAACCTTGTGGATTATAATAATAAATTGCATCTGGAATGTACCCATTCTTCACTAAAAGGCTGATGCCATAGTACCAAGAATGGTGAATATTTGAATTCAGCTAATGAATTTTGACTATTTTGAAAATATTTTAGCAGGTTTTGGACAAGGGAATGGTCTGAGCCCACAAGACGCCTCTTATGAATTTGATCATGACTGAAAATGAATAATTGATTCACTAAGTGCAGTTTATTTGGTACATACAACCTCATTCACTTACTGCAAATATACTTGTGCCTGTAAAATGGGAAATATTGTGCTGTTGTGAAAATTCTGATAAGTCAGATAATGCAAATTATTCCATTTTAAGAAGATATATGTTGGTTTGCCATTATTTCACGGTTTACTTGGCAATTTGCAGCCAAGGTTCTCACAACTTAATAGTAGACCCCTAATCTGGGAACTGGTCAAAACTGAATTGTTGATCTAACCAGTAGACCCCCCAAACTGGGAACGGGTTGGAGTCATACTGGAATTGGTATAAAAATCGAATTAAAATATCTATCAGCCTAAAACATATAAAATATTTAAATTTTAAAGAAAAACATATATATTCATGTGCATTTATATGAATCCAAACTATTTATACACCATTTATACACAAATATGCAAAAGTTCTCATTTATATAACATGTAAGGGTGCACATAAGAAAAATAGCACAAAGTACAATCCATCTCTCAACCCAAAATACATCAACAAATAGGCCCTAGGTGACATCTTGTATCCAAAAAAAATCATGTTACAACAAATACCTACATATCATCAAAATCATTGCCTATATTGGAATATTTTTCATCAATATCACCCACCTTCTAAGCATTAAAATAAGATAAAAAAAAGTTTAGCATGTCAAGTAAAGATTTTGTTTGAGTGATGAGTATGCTTTTAATGTAAAGATTTTGTTTGAGTGATGGGTACACTTTTAGAAGGGTCATGATAGAGGAGTTCATTTATCAATGCCACTAACATAGAGGGCTTGTTGTTCTTGATTAAAGGCTAGTTCAATATCCTGGTACATGACAAAATTCAATGGAAATATTGCAATCCCCCAATCTTGAAATCCTTGAAAATTAAGTCTTCTAAATTTTGAGTGGGATCTAAAATTCTACTTGCTCCATATGAAATCCAATGAGGTCAAAACTACTCTCAAACATCTAGAGTCAGTTAATGGTAATGTTAAAAATTTAAGTAAAAATAATTGCATGATAAGACAATATGGTCAAATTCTAGGCTCCTCCCTCATAGATTATTGTTTTTTTTTTTTTTTTTGAAAAATTTACTTTCAAAAAATCCTTGGTAATATTGTACAAAATCCGCTAGTTTGGTTAAAAGAGACCGGTAGAATGATAGTGTGCACCTTGATGAACGAATCCATCAAGAATAAAGAGAAGTGACCAGGGTGTATCATTGCAACCTTTAAGTTAGTTACTTGTTTAAGCTATAGAGCCACCTTTATGTTAGTTACTTGTCTAAGTTGTAGAGCCGTTGCTACCAAAAGGGTGTCTGGAAAGAAGTGTGGAAGCTCAAGTTAGTTACTTTTCTAAGCTGTAGAGCCACCTTTAAGTTAGTTACTTGTCTGTAGAGCTGTTGTTACCGGAAGGGTGTCTGGAAAGAAGTGTGGAAGCTTGTGTTTAGAGAACAAGAAGCCCATGTCTAGGGGTTTGATGAATTGGAGGAAAATAAGTTTGTATAATAAAGATTTTTACATTCTCAGAATATAAGACTTACATGTAATAAAATCAATCAATACAATAATTTTAATTAAAAACCAGGTTTTTTTGGTTAGGATTTTGGACAACATGACTTCTCAAATTCTTTGTAAGAGAAGTGAATCTCGTTGTTATGCTGTGAACTATTTTCATAATATAATATTATATTGTGTATATTTGTGTGTATCTCCATCCCAACCCTATGTAAACTAGGCTTTTAATTTTTAATAATATAGTTTGCTTTTTATAGCATGGTATTAAAGTGGGAAGATCATAACGTCCAAGTTTTCTTTTCAATTTGTAATATTTTAGTTTGCCTTTTATAACATGGTATCAAAGTGGGAAGATCATAATGTCCAAGTTTGAACTATTGGCATTTATTAGGTCAAGGTCAAAGTGGGAAGATCCTAATGTCCAAGTTTGAATTATTGTCATTTATCAAATCAAGGTCTATGCATTTGTATGAATTAATTGCCATGTTTTTTTAGTATAGCAATTGTATACCTTATCAGATTTTCCTTTCTATAAGCCTATAACCAAAGAGAAAAATTTAAGTCATTTTCTTTTTAAATTGAAGGAACAATCATTAGTTGTTGCACACTCGTTTCATGCCCTCCATTTGCCTTAGTTCGCTGATAGTTACCATTGAACATGTACATCAATCTGTTGTGGTCATACAACTCTACTCATTGTACGTCATTGTGTTGAATAAGAATTGGTATTTAAAGAGCTTTAATTTTCATAGGCATACTCTCAAATTTTCTGTTTGTTTCTAGATGAATTTAGACAAAATTTTCTGAATGGAAACTATGGAAAAAATCAAGGCCAAAATCTCTATACCTGGAAGGTGAAAATCTAAATGTAATTGATGAACAAAAATATATTCAAAATGTAATTGATGGACAAGAACTTATGAGGAATTTAAATGAGAACACACAACCATCTAGACATACAAATACATTATTAAAATGTCACTGGTAGATCCAAATAAATTATTAGAGTGATAGAATAGAGATGATAGAGTCATAACTGTTATTGGCCTTGCCCTCACAAATTTTGAGCTTCATAATGTAGATATGGAAAATTCATCCAAGGAAATCTGCAATAATATAAATAGGCTATTTGGAGAAAAAGTAGCGAATGCAAGTTTTTCTCTGAAGTTATAGTTATTTAGATTCAAGGTGTCTACACTCTGCCTAGTGACATAAACAATTTGAGATCTCTCATCTAATAGCTAGCTAAATGAAAGTTACAATACAAGAAGAGGATGCCAAACCCATTTTGCTACACAATCTACTTTCTTAACATAAAAATGGCGCATTTACTCTTAATTATGTCTCCACACACTTTAGAAGACATGCTTTCATCTCTTTTAGCTTTACAAGAGAGAGAAACTAAAGGAGACTTTGAAGGAAATTATCAGTGAGAAACAACAGTACTCAAAAGGAAAGGAAATTTGACTTGGGCACAATGCGTTTTAACAAAACTTAACCCAAAATTTGACCCCAGGGGACCCTAACCCAACAGGCCCCCAACACAATATAGTGACTCGCCCTCGAGTCACTCTGGTCCAACTTTCTGCATCTTAGCCTTAAGTGCCTGAATGGATTGTTTAAGTGGCTGGATCACCTCTGTACTCTGTGATGCAGCGCTCTGTGCCTTTCCAACAAGTTTCTCGGCAGTTGGTCCTTTGGCTGCTAAGTTGATGCTCCGCTGAGTTTGCTGGAGCCCCTTGAGTGCACTGTCGATGGTCTGCAACATTTGTAGTGCTTCTTTGGCCCACGGTTGCATTCGGTTTTCTAGCAACTGCTCCCATCGATGCAACTTCTCGATCTCTGTTTGAATTGTACGACCTTCCTGCAGGTAGGCAAGCCTCTGAGCTGGTACCAAGGTTGGCGTAGTGACTCAGATCTCGTTGAACTGTTTCTCTTTGGCCAATAAGTCTGTCCTCAGCTGCTGGACTACGGGGTCAACTTGGACAGATGTCCAAATGCCCATGGAATCCTCAAATAAAGCGTTGCATGCCTCCACAACGACTGAAACGCTGGTAGTGGCTTCCAAGATGACAGCAGTGCACTGTGCTCAGACTTCTGGAGGAGTCTATAGCTGGAATTTCATCAGGAGGTCTGTGATTTTCTGCTCCAACTCAACGCACATGGTTGTTATTTCTGATCGGGAAGATTTTAGTGCAACTGCCACACTCTCCCACTTTATCGTGGGCGCTGCAATGGTGGGCACTGGTACTTTGGGCAACTCGAATCACATTTGATTGATCATGGATTCTAAATTTATGAGTTGGCTCTCTATGGAGTGTCGAGCTTCTTCTGCTACCTGTTGTCCCTTATGCAATGTGGTATCATGTTGTTGAGCTTCATTGGTGGCCTGCGACGCCTTGGATTCTCGATACTATAGCTCATTCGCGATCATTCTGTGTATATAATGGAGCTTGCCACTGGGAAAGACGACCAAGTCAATTCCAACCTCTGGCCACGCGTGGACAGATGTGCGCAAGTCTGGATCTTCAAGGTGAAGCGCAATTCCGAGAATCTGGAACACCAAAGGCTCAATTGTGTTGCTGATCTCATCGAAGTATCTATCTGTTAGCACCAAAGGCTCAATTATGGTCTTCTTGGATGCTTTTCTCTTCTAGCGCGGTCCTAGTAGGGACTGAGCACCTCTCTTGGTGCCTCGACGCGTGTCTTTCTATGTCAAGGGTGCATCTGCGTTATCTCCTTCCTTATCTTCCATTTCAGCATCATTGCACACATCCACTATCTCTTTAGGTGGATTCTTAGACTCCATTGTAAAGGTTCGTTCCTGCGTATCCTTATTTTGGTCCTTCTGCGTGCACAACTTCGTTGGTTTCGGTTTTAGTTGTGCAGAAGAAGTCGCACCACCATCTATGGCTGCATTTAATGAGACAGGGGGCCACTTTGTTGTAATGCACACGAGCTTATCCTCCGTCACTAAATATGGCAACTCATAGCAGATGCCTAACATGTCTGCCTTTGCGTGAATGTGGATGTTGTGGAAAGTGGCTTTAAAATTTGCGATGTGCTTGTATTGGTCATAGACTGTGGGTGACAGGCGCGATTTGGATTCCACCATCTGGAACAACTCCATATCAAAGAGAACCCAAAATATTTATTCTTTGTCACCCTGGATGGAATGTTAGATGCCCATAGCGATGCATACTTCGCGGCTTCACATAAATCTGGCTCAATTTTCGGTAGTTGGAACTACGTCGGCAACTTCTATCCAATCAGTGCGACAAGCAGCAACAACCATGCATTGTAAAAGTGCTTGTTGTCTTAATGCTCTTCTCTGACGTTCTGCAAGAATTCATTACAGAGGTACTTAGACCAATTATATTGCACTGCTTTTACACATTTCACAGCCAATGCAATCACGGGCGCCGACACTTATTTGGCGCGACACCTCCTCATCATCTTGCATGCAAGGATTAAGTTAGCAAACTTGACGCAGGGTCATTTATTTCTCTAACTACAAATCCCCAGGTATTTTTGTTTACCCTAAACTGCTTCTTAACATCGTTTGTGACCATTTTCTCCTGTCCTTTTCCTCCAAAGGCCTTCGCCATGTCTTCTCCTTGGTAAGGTAGGTTGGTGATGCGATCGATCAACATGTCATCAATAGGAATGGGCTCTCCCAACCACAGGCAGTTGTCATGCACCAGGGGTAGCAACTGGCGCAGACAAATATCATTAATGGTGTTGCGCCCAAAATGCGGAACCGTCAAGAGATTTAGAAGCCTAGATTGCTGTAACCTAATGCCCATCGCATTGGTTCAACTTTAATTACTGCTCCTTCATAGTGCACCTTCTCCAAGTATTCAGATAATGCCAACTCTGGAAATTCGGCACGGTCAGCTAGGTCCCAATCCTCCAGCTTTAGCGCAGGTAATTTGGCAAACATTTCACCTTCAAATGGCACATTCTCTGGGAGCAATGGTGTGTTGATGTGCGACTTGACCTTATCCAGGTCCTTGGTCACTTCAACCATTGGTTTGCGTCGCGCCATGTACTGGGTAGCCGCGACAATGGGTCTACTTCCTCCACAATATCCTCTTTGACAATGACCTCTGGCTCTTCTTCCATTGATCACTTTTGACGGTCTGTGCGTGAGGGCTTTTTCTTAGGAGTTTTCTTGCGTGGGGATTTTTGAGTCCCATACGTCTGTCCCTTCTTTTTCTTTGGTGGTTGTGGGTTCTCAACAACTTCATACGTAGTAGGGGTAGGTGGAGTAGTAGTCATGGTTCTAGGGATCAAGTGGCCTAACCCTTCCTTGCGCAATGTCTCTTGAAGTGTCTCAAAGTGTTCGGATATAAACTCAGTTAATAGAAACAAGATCAACGAAAGAAATATGCACAGATCAGGCAGAAAGCAAAGGGAAATAATGCGGTCCTTCATGCCATATTTATAGCGATGGCACCGCTGAAACGACCTTATGTCTGTTGATGCAGCTTCATAAATGCTAAAATAGCTCCAAAATTTTGCATAATCTCCTCCAAAAATGCGGGTTAGCCAAAGCATCCCCCAGTAGTCTTAACAAATGATCTCGCCCTCTTTCCATGACTAACTCCTCTTCCTCTTCCTCATCCTATACCTTGAAATCCACCGCGCCCGGATGGTGATGATGTGGATTTGACCCGCGACCTTTAACACTGGTTATAGGAAGCAACCCTGTTTAGCCATTAGATCAAAGCTAAGTGACAGTTCTTTTCATCATGTTCCACGGATCGAAAAAAATGTGCAATATAATCGTTTGAAATGCAGAACATATTTACCAATCCTAGGATAAAAGTATGTTTCATGTTGTCCCGTCACTTGACAGATCGCACACCATAGTGTGGGGTTCTCTACTAGGCTCTGCCACATTCTTAATTCGACTTGGTACTCCAATCGCTAGATAGTTACCATATATAGGACATTGATCCTTGTGGTTTCCTTCGCTTTGCAACGCACACAACATACTTTTGCACACATTCTTTTCTTTTTCCTTCTGCAAACTTTGTATTTACATGTGTAAGGCAACTAACCGAGCTCTGGATTTCGCCGAGCCCCAACTCGCGTAGCTTACAAAAGTGAGGCCTCTAATTTCATTTCGATCTCCACAAATACAACTTGTGTCGCAATCTTTACTAGGATAAAGGTTTGCACAGTATGTGGAAAAACATTGCAATGACCCATTCTTTATGTTGTGTACCATCAATAGTAAATCCTCAGTCTTTGATGGTGCACTTCAACCGCCGATCCGCCTCCCATACAAATTCATTTACTTCTTGGTGAATTTCCTTTAATTCAATAACACATTGAGCATATAATTTTGGATTTTGAACCTCTCCTTCAATGCGGCTTTAAGCTCATCGATCGTCGCTAGGTTTGTTGCTACATACCTCATGTACCCATCCAACGCTTGTTCCCGAAATGTAGTAGCAAAAGGTTGCGCTTTCTAACATCATCATTATTGACTTGCCGCACTATCCACAACTTCGCGACGAACCAAAAATTTCTCTATATCTTCATTTCCAACACACACGAAATTATGTAGCTTCATGGAGTTATCCATATCAAATTCAGTTTGTGGAGGTGGGGGTGGAGTGGATGAGATGAGAGTGTGAGATGAATTTGAAAGTGGAGTGGATGGGATCCGAACTATAGTTAAGTCCTTTAATCGAGTCCATGACGATTCACTAGAGCTACTTGTTGTAGACTACTCGTCATTTTCAGATCTACCTTTGAGGGGGACTATACACAAAATCTTCTTCTTGATCCACTTTATAAACCTTCCCTACGCACGTGAAACTAGGAGGGCCTCTTCTAATCTTTCACTCAATATGGTTACATGAGGTACCCTTTTCACACAAAAGCATTTTAATCCAAAGTCTCAATGAGCGTGGAAGTTACCTCTAGAGCCCTTGAAAAATCTCCTTTCGGCTTGGAATATGACACAAAAGCGTCAACAACAACGCGAGTAACAAACCCGCACTGTAAATTTATCAAATCCAATAATCTACCGTGTGGGTAATCTTGTTGCTAGATTTCTCCAATTTCTGAATCAACTCAGAGTCCACGGGCGATCACATTGTCTTTCCAACGGGTTTGAAACTCAATAAGCTAAGACAACCACTCTTGTAGTTCTATCACGAAGGAAGCAAAGAAAATTTTGTGGATCTCCGTGTAGATATACTTTTGATCCCCATATTCGAGCAGATAATTTAGGGTTTCGATTATCTTGGATTGCAAACTCGTGCACCTTCTTATCAAGCCAATCCTGCAGGTATTGTCGACAATTTAATCATATTATTGAGGATTGTCTTGTGTTATTTACAAAAACGTAGGAGAAGAAAAACACATACACCTACATAGGATGTCCATGTGATAAGGGTCAAACCGCCCACGATGAAGAATCCGATAGCAGACATTGTAACAAAGCAAGTGGCGGCCCACTAGCGAAGATAAAGCGAAGGAAAGAAGCCTACCAATGATGTTTGGGTCAAGAGCTCCCGAGAAAAAAAGGAAGGATTTAACCTACAAAGGAGGAAACATTTGTTGAAGCAAGAAAGGAGTTCATGGATCATGGTACATCGACATCTAAGGTGCCAAGCAAGCCCTGCCATTGATATCGTCGAAGGGACCGAGGCCCATGTGGTAAGACCATTTTTGCAAGCCTATAGTTTTAAGCTTTTGTGTAATAGAGAAGGCAATTTAGAATCTTCAATCTTTGATTGGTAGGCCGAGTCGAGAAGGAAAAGCGTGAGATAGAGCAAAACACCGTCAACAAGATTTACAAGAATAAGAGAAGGACAGCGAGAAATGTGTTTGGTCGCTAGATAGGCATTAGGAGAATTTTGAGGTCTAAAATGTGCCTCCTAAGGAAAATGTACAATCAAAATTCATTTTATGAGAACCAATCACATTCTAGGGGATGACATCATCCACTAATGGTTGAGATGGCAATGCTTGAGTTAAAGGTATTTATTGTCGCATTCTCAATGGTCAATAAAAACTCATGGTTAACCATGATAGTGCTCTAAGTATTTTTAAAGTCATAAAGTAAAGTACTCATATTAAATGTCATTTCACACTTTTTGAATAAAATAATATTATTATCATTTCATATTTTTTGAAAGAAACAAAGTATATCCTCATCACGATCTTCATGTATTTACACACTTTTCAATAAATATTATATTTGTTTTATTTTCAAATATTTATTTTTAAATTATATATTTATCTCATTTATTTAATATTACAATTTCGGGTTTCATCTTAGAAGAATGGCTTCGCCTAGGGTTTCCGCTAGGGCTCCGCAAAACCACGCACGACCGTCACGGACATGTCTCAGCGAGGGCTCCTCTCGCTATCGACGTCAGTAAGACTACATCGCTTCTTGCCATCTCTCGAAGTAAAGCCCCAAAACGAGTTCTCGGCTCTCTCGAGGTAGACGGTGGATCATAATCTCCCGATGAACGAAAGGTCGTTACGATGTTCCCTCTTGGCTTTGAGCACGGTGTCTTGTTTCAACAGTGTGGCAAATGCGATCCGCGAGATGGGCTCTCGTAGCGGGGACCCAAGGAATTTGTTCAACCCCGGGGATTCACGGCAGTTCATTCTATCCCAGGAACAACCCGCCTTTAAAACGAGAGGACGTCGCTAAGAATTTCACCGATGGCCACTCAGCCGTGAACACAAAAATATCGCCTTCGGAAAGGAAGACTGCACCGCAAGGTTTCTCAAGGGCCTTTGGGCGTAAATGCTATTGAGTACGGGATCGGATCCGGTCTCGTATCAGGTGACTTTAGGACGATTTCTTGTTGACCATGGCAAGAAATGCGAGATCGGCTCTCGATTTCTCCTCCGCCTCGTGATAAGAACAGAGCGACCATGGTCCGAACGGCAGAACCTCCCCGCCAGACTCCCGAAATATAGGTAGCGAAGTCTATGCAAGTTGGGGAACGAAAGGGCACTCTCAAGCTATTTTTTCAGAAAATTTTTTCGACTATTTACCCTCAGAGCATAACTCACCTCTTGCTTTCAAATCCGAGCTCTTACTTCTCTTGGGCAAAATGCTATTGCTTTAGGTGTCCGTCGGATATGGTGCTTAACCTCCTGCGCGAGAGCTTGAGCTCTAGTTGGTATCCCTCGGCCCTTCGGGATCGAACACGAAGGTAAAGCTAACTCTGATGACCCTCCGCTCTGTCTTTTTACCGTATTGAAAGAGATGCTTTAGTGATGCTCACTTTACGTTTGCGAGAGGAGCATTTGGCGACCTCCTCGCTCCTACTTTCTCCTATAAAGATACTGAGTTTCATGCTCAATCCTCCAAGAAGGCGCCAATCAGTCGAGGCTCCCAAGCCTTTCTTGGTGGATAAAATGGAAGAAACAACCTCCATTGAAATTTCTCACCCATCTCCGGATGATCAATATCGAACGTTTGCGACTCGCCATTATATGTAGATTCAGCGACTATGGCCTCATACGTCATCGATCTATACCGAGCTCCACCTAACTGGACCAACAATCGCAAGGTTTTCTTTTGCTCGAAAGGCTTCTTCATTGTCGCCTTTGCCTTCAGTCGATGATTACAAGAAACGCGACGAGAGGCCCTGGTTCCCGGGGATCGGGCGGGACTTTTCCTCACCCCACGGTTCCCCGCGATTTTGACCCCTCTTCGATCTATCACCAAGTCGCCCATTTGGGTCCGTATTCCTAATCGCCTCTGCTCATCTATGGCATTTCGCTGTCTTCCAAGGGATTGGGGATGCGTTAGCCGCTACGGCATCGGACACCTCTCGAGGGGAGAAAGGAATTTACACCCTCAGCGTAATATACGCAGAAATAGACATTAAAGTAAAGGGCTCCCGATCGGATCAACCTCAAAGTTGGGGACTTTCATTGGACGCAAACCTAGACTCATGAGAACACGGCCTTTCAGGGATATCGCCATTGCCATCGAGACGAGGCATCTTGAATACTTGTGCGACATTCCTCGAAAAAAAGAAGAATATCCCGCAAATCCAAATGCAAGACATCGGAAACCATGCGATAGACCTCCAACGTGATGTCATGCATTCCTCTAGCTCGATGAGGAGGACATAGAGGTGGAAGAGGAGGAATCATGACCCCCGAAGGAAGCGCCCCCGATAGCCAGCGGATCCCATCGCTCCTCCGATTTCGCGAAGCGTACTCGCGAGTCTCATCCTCGGATTCGGATAAGGAGACCCTCCTTTTATGCGGCATAGTCTGCAAGTGGTTCTCGTACAACCTGACTCACAATGGTGCGAGTCACGATACGGTGAAAAAGAAAGGGAAAAAAATGTCGATTGGGAGATTCACTCATTCCGGGTCGACTCCTAGTCTCAGTACTGTATTTTATGTTCTTACCTTGTCTATTTTTTGCTATCTGCGTGGATGTTCACCGGGGACCGAGGGTTGATAGTCTATCATTTTCGAGCTCCCTTGCTCTCTCCTTCGCTTTTATGCAAGCTTTGATTGTACTTATATTTCTTTTTCTTAATAGAATTAGTCTTATTCGAAAAAAATAAAATAAAAATAAAATAAAATAAAATGAGAAATAAAAATAAAAACAAAAAGTACAATTTCAAATTAATTATAAATTAATATCTATACATATATATTATACATATGAAATCAAAATAAATAAAAGTGTAACCTTGTAATTTTAGGATAAATCAAATCTATAAATAATATCATTATTATATTAATACACAATACAAACATATTTAAATTAAAGGAAAAAAAACATTTTAGTTTTGTAGGATGAAGAAAAGTATATTAGTTTTGTATGTTGGAAAAAAAATATATTAGGTACAACATAGTTTTGGGGCAAAAAAAAGTATATTAAATTTCAATGTATATAAATCTTATATTATACTTTATAAATATAAATTAAATTTATTTCAATACTTTTTTTCCTTTAATTTTAGATAAAACTTAATTCATTTCATTATATTATATTAATAACATAACATATATTAGTAAATATAATACTATGAAAAAATAATTTAAATATTATAGAATATATATATATATATATATATATATATATATATATATATATATATATATATATATATATATATATCTTTCTTTTTTTCTAAGTAAGAGTAATTCTATTAGTAAAACATATGTATACATACGAGGCCACGACCTCAATAGTGTAGGCCGTCATTAGTGGCACAAGTCCAGCAAAATAACAAAAAATTGAGCTACCCGCGTGAAAGCGACCCCATGTAAGGTTTGTAATGTTGGCTCTATGGAGGAAACCAACTACATCATAACATGAGACTAATACATCCCAAAACAACAAAAATAACAAGAGAATTGGAAGAAATTACTGGTCAAGGCTCCATAGAACTAAAGACCATAGTCATCACGAAGGAGGCTCTTCTTCAATCCGACACCAATACTCATCATCATCGTTCGGTAAGCGGCCACATTGAGTTGGCTGCAGTCCGCACCACTTCCACCTTCCCCGTTTGTCTTTGTCTCGTAGATGGCTCGAGCCGCTTTCACCCATCTTGTGAAGTACACCCTTCGGAGCTTGAGGAGGTTGCACAATGTCAAAGGGGCCATGCATGTTACTCGAGTGTGCGGGCGAGGAGGGGCCGGGGATCACCTTCCGGGATTTCACGAAAAAGAAATAGTGATGGTCGCCACGACAGAGAGGCGGTTGGTGCAGCACCGGAAATGGAAATGAGCAATAGTCGGGCTATGCAAAGAGGCGGGGGAGCACGGGACGAGAGAGGAGGCGCCATGTGTTTAGAGGCGGTGCGCCGGGGTAGGAGATGACAAGATGACCACGCCCTCCGTGTGTGTCGTGGGTACGCGACCCTAAAGACGCTCATGAGAAGACGACGAGGATCCGGAAGTGGAAGAGCGACGTCGGCAAGAAGGGCGTGCCTCGGGCGCCTCGCGGCATCTCAAGCGTGCTCGAGCGAGGCATGTCAACACGCGACGAGAGGGAGCGGAGGCTAGAGCTGGCAGCGGTGGACGCAGAGGTGGAGGACAACATTGAGCTCGAAAAGGGAGCGAAGGATCGCAAAGGACAAAAAGGGCTCTATGAATAATGGAAGCCATGGAAGAATTCAACACGACGGCCAGGGTTGCATCACTTTAGCGCGAGAGGGTGCGAGAGGCGGGCTCCCTCGCCTCAGGGGAGCAACAAAATCGTAAAGGCGATAAGCAGAGGCGGCATAGAAACAATTAGAAGGAGTCGGGCGATACACAACAACCAAGCGTAGAGGGCGAGGAGCTAAGGAGGAGAACCACAAGTGAGGCATTTTGAAATGCTCGATGGCCTCGACATTCGCAACGACATACATGCGCACACGGACAGACTCGGAGTTTTAATTGCGTAGAGCGCCATAAGTGAGACGGCGGGTGGCCATGTGGCCTTGCCACGCGCCATCTCACGTGCCCATCACCATATACTTACGTTAACACCCGCATCCCGGGGCTTTTTATATTATATACTATTTATTATTATGTTATAAATAAAATCAATTTAATATGTAATATAAAATTCATACCTAAAACAATATATTACATATATTATATTATTTTTATATTGTATATTATTTACATGTTATTATATAATTTAAATAATATAGATTTTAATTAATACTATATTCTATAATTAAGAATTTATAAATTTATATTTGTACTTTATTTTAAGTTATTTAATTGCAAAGGACAAATGAATTAGTTGTGCAATGATAATGTCTATTTTTTGAAAAGCTCATTCTTATTTATAGTCACATCAATACAATTTTTTATTAATTTTATTTTGCACCACTTTTGAATTGAATTTAACCATAGTTAGATGGATTTTTGAGTACAAAAGGTGAATTGCAAATTCATAAATATTATTTTATTGGTTTACCTATTATTTTTATTATTTCCTGAGGGAGGCCATTTGTAGACCTCTAAATTCTCCTAATGATTAGGTTATTTTGGATTGGGGCTTTTGATGCAAATGTGCTACCAAAATAGACATGGCAAAGAATGGGAGAACCTAAGCTAGAATGTGTCGGGACCTCACAATGTACCATTTTGACCATACATTTTGACACCACCTTACCCTTTATAACTATATTTAAAAAGGGTTCCATCATCATTTTCATTCACTTTATCCAAAGGTATATGAAATCCTCCTCTTTACTATATATTTAATCTATTTACATATAATTCCATATTACTCTTATATTTCATCATTAATCAAAGGTAGATTGTTGCTAACATAAGTCTAAAAGATCGCAGATAATTAATGTGTCATGTTCGAAACAATCGGGACTGGTGTCTTAAACAATCGACTACGTTCTTGAAACGATCAGCGGGCACGCAAATTCGTCACTACTACGTAATTTGCGATTCGGGAAGAGTATTTTGGGAACAATGGCAACAAGATGAAGACAAACAAGGAAGTGGTTACACGGATTATTCTAAAGCCGCGATTACTTTTCTCGATGTCTGTTGTAACAATATCTTTCTATGGGAGAATAGAATGGCCTCTGTTTAAGAAAGAAGAACGTATTTGGATAAACATAGATTTGCTCGGTGTAATCAGATATATGTCTCCTCTTTAAAAAGAGGAGACATCATCATTAGAAGGGGAGTTAGAAACTACAAAAAGAACATTGTTTTGAGCTGAAAGGAGCTAGACTCCATTGTAATGTATCATTCTTTTTGATGATGCATAAAGGTTCCTTTTGAGCGCTTCAATTTAATCTCTTTCCCTGGGGAATATTGTGAGAAGGAAAGGGCCCGCCTTCATCACAAGATTCACTCGATCGCTCTGTAGTTTGTTGATTTTTATTTATGATATTCGCACCTTAATTTAATTCGTTGTTTAACGAAACACCGCCTGCATAGTTTTGTAGTTCATCGAGCATTCTGTTTCCTTTAACGCCGCATGAGTTTGGTACATTCATTCTTAAAAGAGCCAAGAGACTCTTTTTCTCGTTATCCGTTTATGATTGATGTTGGGAAGCGAGTCTAAGACTTCTGTGCAAAGGAATAGGGTCCCGTTCCCATTGATTGACTTTCTTTTTTCCGTGCTAGCATGTGATTAGAAACAAGAGACAGTCAGTCGAAGATTCCCGTTCATGGGAATAGGGTCTGTTTTCTTGAATTTATCTTTTCTACGGTGTGATTAGTGTCGGGCAGCGATGTCTGAAGTTCCTATTTGAAGGAATAGGGTCCTGTTCCTTGTTATGGTTGATTGGTTTCCTTTCTCGCGAGTGATTTCCTTTTACATTAGGATTCTTAAAAGATTGCAATAGAGGAATTGCTTCTACTATAACATAAGTAGACTTCAGCTTTGTTAAAACAGGGTGTGAATAATTAGTGTGACTTTTACTACAACATTATTTTTGATTTTGGAAATGAGCATATCCAGTGCGTGGTTTTCTTTGGAATAAACAGACCTTCTCGGGTTGACAATTTATGTGGAGCTTGAATTGTTAAAACAATTAAAGCGACCAACATTTTGGCGCCGTTGTCGGGTGAAGGCAATTATAGATTTCAAAAGCATTAACATTTTCTTTCTAGATGTGCAGATTGTATGAGAGGACGCGGAACCCGGAAGAAAAATAATCCTACGGGTGGTAAGGGCAAAGGAAGGGGAGGAAGAAAGACTTTCATTGACAAGATTGTATCAAAGGTCTGAATCATCACGAGAGATTAAGTTCTCGAAGACCAAAACTTCAGACTCTCCCCTCAATCGGATTACAAAACAGAGGAAGTTGTGGGCCCACGAAAACATAGAGGAGCCGGTAATTAAAGGACCAAGAATCGGTCTTGGAGAGTCGAAGAAAGTGCTAGAAAATCAGGAGAGCACGTTGAGGAACCCACAGAGAGTGTTGGACGACGAAGTGGAAAACATTGAGGAGCCGCTAGAAGATCTTGACGATCGAGCAAGTGCGGTAGGAGAACAGCCCAATGGAAGGAAACAACGAAGACTTCTTTGGTGGAGGACGTGTAGATCCTCGAAGGAGAAGGAAAGGATGAAAATTCTCTCTCTACCTTGGGATTTCCTATCGGTGATCTCCCTAGAGGAACAACTCCTATGAAGAATTTTTCCATTTTTCGGCTTTACCTAACTTCCATGGTTTATCCTCCGAAGATCCGGATGAATTTCTTTTTGAATTTGATATATTATGCGAAGTTAAATTATGTTAATAATGCTCAAAAGTTGAAAACTGTTTTCAAGCAACATTAAAAAGGAAATGCTTTAAGATGGTTCATGAGCCTTGGAAGTCGAGTAATCACAACATGGGAACGGATGAAACAAAAATTTCTGCATAAATATCAAGACTACATCGTGACGAGAAAAAAGAGGACACAAAAGCCGACGAGAATGGAGGACTACGTAGAAAGGTCGCAGTATAATTCTACAGAGATCCGATCATCCGAATATAAGTAAGGAAATTCGCAAAACAATATGCTTAGAGGATTAAGGGATGATTGTTTAGACATGTTAAACATGCTTGGCAAGGGAGATATATCTAAGGAATCATATGATGAGATTGTTGAACTTTGTAAAAGATGTTCAAGGGAGCTACAAAGAACAAAGTAAGTAATAGAGATCCCACCTATTCAAGAGTGCGAGAAATCGCCAGATGGGGGAGCAACAAAGCGACTGAAATAGGTAATTTACTTGAAGAATTTAAAGCGAGATGTTAAGTTCTTTTGCTTCACAAATTGACACTTTGCAGGTTAAAAAGAAGCAGCAAGACAGTAAGCAACTCCGTCGTCTTTTGCCGAAGTGCAGAGACAAACATCCACTAAGGGAGTGCCCATTGGAAAAAATACCAATCTTCACCCTTTGTGAGAAAGATCATGAAACACAACAATGTCCATCTCTACCGAGAATAAAGGCAACATTGCGGCCAACGGAAGAAGAAGTCAAGTAGTTTAATTGCTAACTCAAAGAAGACAATGGCAACCAAAAGGACAAGGTATGAATTCTAGTATGCCATTTAATCGTTGGAATAATTATTTTGCTTTCGACCAAACAAATTACCCTCCCTTTAATCAAATGCAATACCCACCCTTTAATCGGATGAATTTCCCACCCATACAACAATCAAACCCTCCCTTTGTTGATCCCGCAATGTGGACTCCTTGGCCCCCCACAGCTGACCATCTTCTTTTAACCCTTGGAATTCAAATTGGAGAAGCCAACAACTCCCAGTATCCAAATCAATTTCCTCAATTTCAACAACCACTTCCTCTACCATCAAATGCTCCAGCCAAATAACCAAATGAGACCCCGACTACCAGTGCAACCAAATCCTAACCCCAATAATAAATTTGTGCAAGTCATTGATATTCAGAATCAACCTATATTTCCTACTATGCAATGTAATGATATTCATTTGAGATCGGGAAAATAGTAGAGCCTATTATTGATGACATAACCTCTTCGATTCCGATAAAGAGGGAAAGCGAGAAACATAAGACAACACAACCACCCTCTAACAAGGGTATTCAAATACGAAATCACCATTCCCCGAGCGTTTAGTTTTAGCTAGAACGCACGAAACACTCGCTTTTAATCTTTTAGGGAATTTCAAAAACTTGTATGTTAAAATTCCACTTTTACAGCACTCGAGAGATGTACCAATTTATGCCGAACCATAAGGGATATTTGTGTTAAGAAACTCGGTAGGAAAACTAAAGATCCCCTACGGTACATGTGATGGGTGATTTATCCGCATTAATGTACGGAAAAACCCCTCCGTGAAATATGGCGACCCCGGCCATCCTACCAGTGATAGCTTCAAATTGGTAAAACAATGATTCCTCAGGTTCTCGGTAGATTTAGGTGCTGCTAATAAACATAATGACTCTTGAAACTTCACGAGTTGTTACAGCTGAATAACACAATCGTGAGATACACCTACCATTCTAGAGTTGGTCGACCGCTCTACAATTAAACCAGAAGGAGTTGTTGAAGATCTACTTATCTCGTTGAATCCCGGAATTACCCGATTGATTTTTGTCAGATTGCAAACTAAAACAAAGCTAGGGGGGACATCCTTTAATTTACGGGGAGGCCATGGTCGCAACAGTACGATGCCTTTATCATTTGCGAGATCCGGTTCTATGACAATTTCTAATGGCTATGAAACCAAACGACTTACTCTTTACCCTCATGCTACACCCATAATTAATAATGAAGATTCTATGTGGATGGATTATGATGATAATGCTATTCAGCCCATTTTAACTATCGCACAAGCCTTAACTCTTAAAGACAATACGAGAGGATGAAATAATTAATAATTTTATTTGTGAACCTTCCTCCGTGATTCATTTGAAAACACACAATCAATTGACTCGCAATTTTGAGCGATACCCGGGAAAAGATTGAATCGAAGACTTATCTCGGACATTAACCACCATCTCATCTAAATGCATAATAGTGAAATCGAACCTGGCAAGACATTAAACATAAATCCCGATCCTAACGATTCTGAAAACACGGCAGTTAATGAAGTTATTACGTGAAAATAAGGAAGCATTTGCATGGGATTACACGAATATGAAAGGAATCTCTTCGAACTATGTACTCACCGAATTTATATTAAAGAAGGATGTCGACCATCTGTCAACCCCAAGAGACGAATGAACCCTTGTTGTGTAACCTGACTCCAAAAAAGAGAAGAAAAGAGATATAAACGCCTTAGAAATGAGCCACTTCGAGGGGGCAACCTCCGATACATTACATAAATGAACAATTCTTGGATGATACAATTTACAAAACCTCCTTTTCTATATATAGGAGTCCATGGGGCCATAATGTAATCCTAGTGGGCCACAATGTAATCCTAGCCGACCTAACAATAATAATTTAAGGGCACAATAATAACAAAATGGGGGTTACAAGGGTACAATAATAACAATAAGGGGGTTACACTAACAATAATAAGGGACTATACTAGTGATATAGGGACCTAACATGCCCCTCTCCTTCAAAAAAGTGTTGTCCTCAACGCTTGAGTAGCTCGAGTGCTTCGTATAAAATTCTCCTCCTCCCATGTAGAATCTTCGGTGGGTAAGTTCTTCCACTTGATGAGATACTCCGAAATTGATCGATTCCGTAGTTGTCGAGCTCTTGTTTCCATGACCGCTTTAGGTTCCAATATGATTTTTCCTTCCTCATCAAGTTACGGCAATATTGTTTGAACTGGAAGATTTTCACCTATAACCTTTTTTAAGCATGAAACATGGAAAACTCGGATGTACTCGCGAAGAAGGAGGAAGCTCCAATTTGTATGCCATAGAACCAATATTTTGCAACACCTTGTAAGGACCATAGTACTTTGGTGATAATTTATTATCCTTCTTAGCTTGCTTGAGGGACATTTGTTTGTATGGTTGTAGCCGTAAAAAATACCCAATCTCCTACATCAAAAATTCTCTCGTCTGCGATGTTGATCTACTCTGTTGTTTCATTCGATTTTGTAGCCAAATTCAGAGTTATCCTTTAAGAGTTGGATAACTTCTTGCTAATGCTCGATGTGATCTTCCAACGCTTGAACCTTAGAATTTTCTCTTAAAGATGATGTGATGGATGGTGGATGATATCCATAAAGTGCCATAAATGGGGTCATTTTCTTTCGCAGATATGGAAGGAAGTGTTATACCACCATTCAAACGAAGAGGTAACCACTTGACCCATTGTGTTTGTTTATCGGATACAAAACAACGAAGATATCCTTCCAAACATTTATTTACGATCTCGCGTTTGACCATCATATTGAGGATGATAAGATGAGCTATGAGCTAATTGAGTACCCAAACAAGAAAATAACTCCGTCCAAAAAATTTCCAAAGAAAATGGGATCTACGTCGCTCACAATAACCCTTGGGCTTCCATGTAGCTTTTGAATTCTATCCATAAATGTAGTAGCAACTCGTACTTGCTTTAAATGGATGAGATAATGCACAAAAGTGTGCATACTTGGTAAGTCTATCAACTACCACCATGATGACACTCTTTCCTTCGGACTTAGGTAAACCCGTGATAAAATCCATTGAAATCTCCTCCCAACGTTGACTTGGAATGGATAAAGGTTGTAGAAGTCCTGGGGTCTTAATTGTTTCCACTTTATTCTAAACTGCAAACCAAACATTCCGCCACAAACTTTTGAATATCGAATTTAAGGCCATCCCAAAAAAATTCTTTCTTCACCACGTGGTAAGTTTTTAAAAATCCCGAGTGTCCTCCTAAAAAGAGAAGTGTGAAATTCCGAAGAATCTTTTGTTTTAGATAGGAATTCTTACAAAGATATAAGTGATCTTTGTACCATAAGGAATCATTTTTTCCAAATAAATGTATCGGATGTACTAGGATCTTGCTTTGCAACTTTTGGATGAGTGTCCATACATCTTTTTCCTTCTTCCATTCATCTCTTGCTTCAGTTTATCCAACGGTTGGATAATAGAAATGGCACAAAGCAATGCTTCCACCTCTTCATCCTTTCTTGAGAGTGCATCTGCAACAACATTAAGCTTTCCTTTTTTGTAGATTATTTCAAAGTCATAACCCAACATCTTTGTGACCCATTTTTGTTGCTCTTCGACGATAGTCTTTGTTCCAAAAAGTGTTTAAGACTATCATGATTGGTTTTTACCTTGAAGTGTCTTCCCATTAGGTAAGTTCGCCATTTCTTTAGTGCATGCGGTATTGCTAACATTTCCTTCTCATAAATAGGTTTCTCAGAATACTTTCCTTTTATTGGACGACTTTCAAAAGCAATGGGTCTTCCTTCTTGCATTAAAACCGCACCAATTCCATTTCACGAGGCATCACATTCCACAATAAAGGTTTTTCGTGAAGTCCGGTGTAGCTAAGACCGGTACTAGGCACATTGCCTCTTTAAGACATTCAAAGGCCTTATTTGCTTCAGAGTCCATGAAAATGCATCTTTCTTCAATAATGTTGTTAGAGTCTGTGCTATTCTCCCATAATTCTTAACAAACTTGCGATAATACTCCCGTTAACCCGAGAAATCCTCGCAACTTCTTTATGGTTGTGGGGACTTTCCATTCCTTAATGGATTTAATTTTGTTAGGGTCTACTTTAACACCCTCTTGAGATACAATATGACCCGAGATATTCCACCTCTTGTACTCCAAAAGAAACATTTGGATTTTTTTGCATATAATTGTTTCTCCCTGCAATAGTTTGAGCACCTTGTCAACATGTTCAAGATGATCCTTCCAAGACTTGTTTGTAGATTAGTATATCATCAAAAAATACTAGCACAAATTTTCTAAGGAAGGGTTTGAAAATGGAATTCATCAACCCTTGAAATGTAGAAGGTGCATTGGTAGGGCCAAAAGGCATGACCAAAAATTCTTAATGACCCTCATGAGTTCGAAATCACTGTTTTTGGAATATCTTCGGTCTTCATTCTAATTTGATGATATCCTAAACGAAGATCCAACTTGGTAAAATAAATTGCTCCATGTAATTCATCCAATAATTCATCAATCACAGGGAATGGGAAATTTGTCTTTAATGGTGAGCTTATTGAGCTCCCTATAATCCCGATCACATTCGCCATGATCCATCCTTCTTGTGTACCAATACTACAGAAGAGAGAAAGAACTTTGACTAGGTTGAATTATACCCGCCTCTAACATTTACGCAATCATACGTTCAATTTCACTCTTTTTGGAAGTAAGGATATCTATAAGTTCTGATGTTTGGAGGAACACTTCACGGAATCAAATGAATAGCATGATAATGATCACTGAATAGGTGGGATTCCTTTGGGAGTTTCAAACACCTTGGAATGATTGTCCAAGACTTGTTGGAGATGCGTAGAAATAGATGATTTTGATGTCGAGAACTTCTAGAGAGCATAATTGTGCAATTACGCCTCGTTGTTCTTTCTTTAAAAAGCTTTGTCATGACATTAGAGATTATTATCCTTCTTGGCTTCCCTTCAATACCCCGTAATTCGACTTCCTTTCCTTCGAAAAAAAATTTCAAGAAAAGTTCTTGAAAATTAAAAGCTACTAGTCCCCAAAGATTGTAACCATTGTACTCCTAGTACAACATCAACACCTCCCATAGGAATGGAAAGCATTGGACTAGTCAATACATATTCCCCCATGGTTAGCTTGATATTATGGCATTTCCCAGAGCAATTTATAGTTCCTCCATTTGCAACCATCACTTGGCATTCGAGTGTCAGGGTATAGGAAACAATTTAATTCCTTGGCTACCTTACAATGAATAAAATTATGGGTGCTACCCTGAATCAATCAACACTATTACCTTTTTCTTCTTGATCCGTCACTGCTATCTTGAGAGTTTGAGGAGTGGTAATTCCCGCCAATGCATTACATGATATGGTCGGATTCATTTCTTCCTCTTCTATGGCTGGTTCCTCGTGTGTATCCTCTTCTTGTTCATTTTCTTCTTCTTCTTCACAATCTATGTAAAATAATTTCTTTTCAAAAAACTTATGACCTTTGGTATATTTTTCTATCACAACTATAGCAAAGCCTTTTTGCTCTTTTTTCTTCCAATTTTTGTGGTGTCAACCTTGTAGGTTGTGGAAATCTAGGCGTAGCAACATTTCCTTCTTTATAGAATTGAGTGGTAGGCTTCCTTGTCGCCATAATTTTACATTCAACTTTTCTTGCCAACTTGAATGCCTTCTCCAATGAATCGGGTTCCAAAACGCAACTTCATGTTGGATGTTATCCTTTAAAGTGCCTATGAAGAGATCAATCTCGTGTTCCTCTCGAATATCGATTTACCCTTATATTCAATTTTTGGAAGTCCTCAATGTGTCTGCCCCACTAAACCCTTTTGTTTGAGATTTATCAATTGGCTAAAGAGGTGTTGCGCTTTGTATCCTCATAATGCGCTATCATTTCCTCGTAAAAATTGACCAAGTGACAATTTTTTTACGAGAGCAAAGCCATAGATACCATACAAATGTATTTTGTTCTAAATGTAAAGTTGCAATGCGTACCTTTTGTGTGTTTTTGCACGTTATGGAGATCAAAATATTGCTCCATCTCGTTTTATCCATGTTACGGAGATCCTTTCCATCAAACTTCCTCATATCCATTTTTGGAATATGGTGGTTCTTCTCGCCAACATTAGAGTTTATGAAATCACGATTAACATTTATTTTGTTCTCATCATGAGGTTCTTCTACTATATTTCCACCATTAGGAATCATTTATGGTTTTAAGCTTGTCATCAAGCCTTCCATGTATGCTTTTAGATCATTCTTCATGTTTTTCCATGTTGTCTTTCATGTCATCCATCTTAGCTTCGATGCCCACTTCCATGCCATCTATCTTAGCTTCCATGCCATCCATATTAGCTTCCACGCCATCCATCTTAGCTTCCACACCTTTCTTCAAACCTTCCATCTTTACTTCCATGCCATCCATCTTAGCTTCCATGCCTTTCTTCAAACCATCCATCTTCACTTCCACGCCTTTCTTCAAAACTTCCATTTCATTTTTTGTTGCTCTTTGCGAGAGTGAAATTTGTTGCACTTGCTCTTGTAATTTTGATAGATCATGTTGCAATTCTTCATCTTCATGAGTCATGGTAGAGCCTTATGAAGGCTTAATGGGTGTTGAATTCTTTTTAGGTGCCATTTTAGAATCCAATATTGATACCTATTCCACAATAGGCCCTTGCAATCAATTCAACTTGATTCAAGACTTATGCAATTCGGAAAAAAATACACACCTTTTACTTGCTTTGAGGAGCTCGATATTGAAATTGTATTATCTATGTTATTGCAGATCTTCAATATCTAAAATTAAGCACTAAAGTAGCCCTCTAATTCTCTTTTGAATGCCATAGGTTTGACCCGATTTGGATTCTCCAAGACAAAGTTGTGTCCAATCTCCCACAATGACCTAATTATGGAGTGGTTCGAAGTAGAGCGAACTTGTACGACTTGCCACGTGTCACCTGTTTCATCCTTTGTCTCTGAAATTGATAGCCAAGAAAATAAAAAGTCTCGTTTTCACTTCGACCAATATTTACGGCACTTTCGAATCCGATGCCCGGAGAGAGAGTTATTGAAATTTTTCCACGATCACCTCTTTGAGATGCAATTCGGGGAGCATGAAAAAGCACTACCTTCCCGAGATCATATCTCCAAAAATATTGTGAACCAAGCTATGAAATTTTTTGACGAATTTCCTCGTGAGGTTTCAGCTTCACACCATACAAATTTCAGATTCTGAACCTTCGTATAAAAAAATTTATAGCGCAAATTCCACGATGACCTGTTTAGGAGCCTGAAACAAGACCTAACTTCCACAGATCATATCTCCAAAAATATTGCAAAACAGGATCTGAAATTTTTAGAAAATCTTCCTCAAGCTTTTAGATTCGCACCCTAAAAATTTCAGCTTCTTAAACTTCATAGAAAAAAAGTTATAGCGAAAATTCCACGATGACTGTTTGGAGCAGCGAAACCCTAGAATCCAAAGCTCGATACCAAATGTTGTGTAACTGACTCAAAAAGAGAAGAAAAGAGATATAAACGCCTTAGAAATGAGCCACTTCGAGGGGAAACCTCCAATACATTACATAAATGAACAATTCTTGGATGATACAATTTACAAAAACCTCCTTTCTATATATAGGAGTCCATGGGGCCATAATGTAATCCTAGTGGGCCACAATGTAATCCTAGTGACCCTAACAATAATAATTTAAGGGCACAATAATAACAAAATGGGGTTACAAGGGTACAATAATAACAATAAGGGGGTTACACTAACAATAATAAGGGACTATACTAGTGATATAGGGACCTCAACAACCTAATTTACTGAGAAATTGTTAAAGAAGAACTTCAGAAATTTCTTAATGCGGGATTTATATACCCCATATCCGACGGTGAATGGGTTTCCCATTAGTAATTGTCCCCTAAGAAAAAATGGGAAACGGAGAGTATGTGTTGATTACTGGAGCCTTAAACAAAGCTACTCAAAAGGATCATTTTCCTTTACCTTTCATTGATTAGGTGTTGGATAGTACTGTCAAGGAAGAAATTCTTTTCTTTTCTAGATGGATTCGATGGGTATAACCAAATTAGAATTGCACCCCAAGACCAGGGACAAGACCACTTTCACTAGCCCTTGGGGAAATTTTTTCTTATAGAGTTCTTCCATTTGGGCTATGTAATGCACTAGCAACTTTTCGGAGGTCGTTATAGGAATCTTTTTCCGATATCTCTGAATGACTCTATGGAAATATTTATGGATGATTTTACTCCTTATGGTGTGTCTTTTGAAGATGCATTACAAAATCTTGAGAAGGTACTTAAACGTTGTATACAAGCTCACCTCTCCTAAGTACTGAAAAATTTCATATGATGATGAGTGAAGGAGTAGTGCTTGGACATTTTATTTCATCTCAAGGTATTCGGGTAGACCCATCTAAAATACTTGGTCATTCAGAATCTTCCTGTCTCCTAAAACACAAACTGATGTGAGAAGTTTTCTAGGACATGCTCGGATATGATAGAAGATTTATTAAAGATTTTTTCTAAGATAGCTTCTCCATTATTTGTGTTGCTTATGAAAAAATGTTGAATTTAAGTGGACTAATCCTTGTCGGAAAGCCTTTGTAGAACTCAAGCATCGGTTATCTATTGCTCCTATTTTGAGGGGACACGATTGGGCCCTCCCCTTTCATATATCTTCCGATGCTTCGGACATCTGCAATTGGAGTTGTCTTTGGGACAAGAGGAGAATCATCTTCCTTATGCTATCTACTTTATCGGTAAGAACATGACCCCCTGTGAGCTTAATTATACGATTACTCGAAAAACGATTTCTTGCGGTAATTTATGCCATTAATAAATTTCGACATTATATCATCGGGTTATTCTACTTTTGTTCACACCGACCACTCGGATATTAAGTATTTAATGAACAAATCTGTCACAAATGTTAGAGTTACCGGGATGGCTATTATTACTTTACGAGGAGTTTGATATCACAATTCTAGATCGGCACTGGTAAATAAAATGTGGTGGTTGATTTCCTTTCACTGGTTAAAGCGATAATAATATTCCAATAGATGATTCTTTTCCCGATGAGTATTTATTTGCAGTTTAGCTCACTCTCCATGGTATGCGGATATTGCCAATTATTTGGTTGCGGGAAAATTACCATCACACTCGTCATACGGAGAAAAGAGAAGAATGTTCAACAAAGTGCCAAGTATAGCTGGATAAGTGGGTGTCTTTTCTACACAGGGCTTGATCAAGAAATCCAAAGATGCATTAGGGAAGATGAAGTGTATGACATACTAAAAGCTTGTCATGATGACCCTTACGAGAGGGCATTTTTGCTGATAAAAGAACAACACACAAAATTTTGAGGATGGGTTACTATTGGCCCTAATTATTTAAGGATGCAAAGAAATATGTGAGGGCTTGTGACAAGCTGCCAGATGAATGGGTCAACCCAATCATAGAGATCAAATGCCATTAAAACCCTGTGAAGTTTACGAACCATTTGAAAGATGGGCCTTGGATTTCATAGGACCCATTAATCCTCCATCCAATCAAAGAACTTATATATTAGTCTCACGAGACTATATGACTAAATGGGTGGAGGCCAAAGCACTTATTAGAGCCAATGAAGAAGTCTGTCCTAGCTTTCTTATTTGAAGAAATTTTTCACTAGATTTGGAATTCCTAGAGAGCTAGTTTCTGACGATGGAGGACCTCCATTCAATTCTCATGGTTTTAAGTCTACCCTTCGTAAATATCATATTCATCATAGAATGACTACACCATACCACCCCCAGGGCCAATGGGCGAGGTGGAAAGCACAAATAAAGTATTAGAAGCCATTCTAACTAAAACGAGTGAAGGATAACCGGAAGGATTGGTCTTAAAGGCTCCACTGAAGCACTATGGGCTTACAGAACTACTTGGAGAAACACTACGAGTTTTTCTCCCTATGAATTGGTTTATGGTAAAAAATGTTGTTTTTTCCCGTGGAATTTGAAATTAAAAACTCTAAGAACTGCTTTAGTCATTAATCTTGATTTGACTGATGTGCGAACGACCTAGGTTGACGGCAGACTTCTTGAATTGGATGAGAAGAGATTAGATGCCATTCACCAAACAACCATGATTCAACAACAAAGAATGAAGTGGCATGATCAAATTATCAAACACAAGCAGTTCCAAAAAGGTAATTGGGCCTTATTGTATGACTCTCGATTTGAAAATTTTTAGGGTAAGCTACGTACACGTTGGCTTGGACCATATGAAGTAGATGCTTGCTTTTTCCTAATGGAACAAAGTAAGACTTCTAACAATTGATGATTCTAAAACACCTCTACTAGTCAATGGTCATAGGCTTCGTTTGTACCGAACTACTGTTTCTAAAGAGGATTTCAAGGCTCGCTTGCATGAATGATACACATTATCTTTTTCTAGGGGAGTCTTCGCTCCCTCACGACATTTAATTTTTCTGCATCGTATTTCTAGCATTAGATTAGATTTAAAACTAATAATCCCCTGTCAAGGGTTGGCATGTTACAATTGAATTTTGCAGTTATGGAAGAACTCATTAAGGAGGACATATTCATCACAAGAAGATCTGAAGCTTCAATCACGTAGCTTGTTCCTTCATTTCAACCCATTTCCTAGCAATATCCCTTCTATTACTTATCCCATTTCTACATTTTTTCCCTTTTTTCCATTTTTTTTCCCACTTCTACCATTTCGAAATATCATCCTTCATATAGTATTTCCCGTTCTCATCGCTGAAATTATCCCTTAGCAAATACTTCCCCCACTTGTCTTAAACCCAAGTCATTATATCCCATTCTCCCCGATTTTTCAGTTTCGTTTGAAACACCGGGTTTCAGCAACATGTCACTCATTTTTCCATTGTCGAAACACCACTTTCAGACAACTCGTCATTCATCTTAAAACACCATTTCTTTCCTTCGCTATACAAGCTTTTCAGACTCTCCACTTTTATTCTTCGGATCCCTTGGGTGAATATTATTCGAGTATTGAGCGGATCCCGATATGCTTACATTCTACATTCCGGAGAAATTTAAAGATTCTTCCATTAATATCAAGCCATTATGAAGCACTCTATACTTCGAATTATAAAGACAAAGGTAAAAATATAAGGTATGTGGTTTTTTATGTAATGCGGTTAAATAATATTTTAAAGAGAGGATCTTGCTCATAATGATTACAATCTCGCACACTTAAACATCATTTCACCATACGTAAGGGGGGAATTTCGAAACCGAATCATCATTTCACACCATCCAATCCTCCGTCACTCTTCATATCCATTATTTCTGCCGTCATTGAGACTCCATATCCTCTGTTGCAACAATTAGCTTGACCAAAGCCTCGTGTTTCTGTTCTCGCGCCTCCGCATGTGACTCAAGTTAGTAGCTATGGGAGGTTCGGCTATCGGACATGAGCCCGGTTCGATAACTCTTCTTGAATTGTTCCCTGAGGCCTACCAAATTTTTCAGCGAGCAGGGGATGGACAACATACTTTGAAAGGTTAGGAGAATTTGATCCTCGACAAGTTTTAGAGTTTGCGCAGAATTTTCAGGGAAGACTACTCGATCCCGAATTTCGGTCACGAGAGGAAGATATAACACAAGTTTCGTGGGTTTTCGATTCATAGTGCTCACGGTTCAGACAGAAGCAAGTCATTTTAAATGCGCAACAAGACTTTCTTCTTCCGAGAGGAAATGCAGTTTGAACATAAAGGCCGCGATGATAAGTCCGCATTCATTACCTCGCCCATGGCCAACAGTAGCTGAATTCATCAAGCACTATTTGATATGCGAGGGGTGTTACTAGGTAGTTTATCAACACGACTTCGTTTTAATGAATCATTTGCGGCATGGTCGATTAGTTAATATTCCTTATTATCTGCTAGGTTGTATCAAAAACATGTCATATTACTGTAGACGGGTAAAATTCCCATTATTATCCCTTACCCATCATCGCTTATGTCAATTATTAATTCGCAGGGGTTTTGCTCGGCAAAATCCCCCTCTAAATAATCCACTCCTCCTTCCCTCGACAAGCCGAAATTCCCCAACAAGCTGGAAGTTCCCAAGAAACTCCCGAGAGTTCTTATGAAAGGCAACCCGGACGATATCCCCGCGACCCCCCCCATTGATTCCATCCTCGAACTAGTTGACCTACCCCCAAGTTCATCCCACTTAGCAGAGTCACCCCTTCCCACTCGTTCATATCTCTAGCGATGACTCTCAAACACCCCCCATCTCCCCCTACTCATAAAAAGAAAGAGATGAACCCCAACGCCTACTGTCTCAAAACGACAAACAAGGGCCACATCCCAAGTTTTCACTTCTTCCGAAAGCCCTTCCCCCTAGAAAAGAATCTTCTCCTACAAAGAAAAGGAAAGTCACCGACTTTTTCGCTTTCCTACCTAGGATGAAAATGAAAATTATCGTTGAAAGCGAAGTCACTCCCATTTCCCCACGACCTGCGACTATTCATCATAAAACTTCAATCCTCATCACCATTCCAAATTCCCCAACCATTACCCGTCTCGTCTCGCGACACTGCTCCACAAGAACCGGTTGCCCGGGGGTAAAATGACATCGTTTACTACTCAACGATAGAATCGCTCCACAAGAACCAGCGATTTACACCCGAGAGCTCGAAACACAAGAACCAACTATCGAGGTACAAAAAATCATACACCAAGCATGATAATACAAGGAAATCAGTCGTAGGTCGCAACACAAGAACCAACTACACGTCGTGGATCGACGGACAACTCAGTGAGAATCAACCAGAGCACACAGGGGTTCACCCACTATGGCATCTTTATTGGAGGAAAATGAGTTTTTGAAGTCGAACTAGAGGCCTATAAGAAAGAATTGACAATGGCAAGAGAAGCCTTTGATAAAGAATTAAATCTCTATATGTTGGCACACACGAGCATCAGACACAAAAGAAGGATCCATGCGAGAGAATACATGTGCCATGAGTGTGGTAACATTTACCAACGAGTAGGATACAAAATAGTCAAAATTGAGGTACCCGAGGCATCTACTTCAGCTCGCAATTAAAGAAGAACGCCCTCGTCACACAAGAACCGATGAGGGGCCCTCAAAAAAGTCCGGGAAAAAGAAACCAAACCACGGATATCACGCTCCGTGTTAGTTAGCTCAGCTACTGGGACAATGCCCCAACCCGGTACTTATAATGCGGGACACGGACCTTGCCATGGAAACAATTAGAAATAATGAATAAATGGAAGAAATAGTATGCTATGGATCAAGATAAAATATTGCAGCGAGCATAAGTTGGCTTTCTGGCAGAATTAGATGTATGCCAAGCTGGGATATTTGGGAACGGTACTAATCGCAATGAGCGCAAGGATTCTAAGAAAGAAGTCAAGGAATTAAAGGAAAAGTTGGTTTTGATGTTTTTCATTAGTGCAAAAATTGTTATCATACCCAGTAAACCCTCCTTGAATTATTATCTCTTCCTCTCCGAATGTCTTGTTTATTTTCAATTGAAGGCAATTAAGTATGGGAGACCTCATGAATTTCTCATAGTGGAACAATTTGTTAAAACATTTGCCGAGGCCCCCTGCTAGTGACCAAAATTTGTTATGTGAACTTTATCTCCATAATGAGGCTATGCACGAGAATAGACAGTCAATCTCACTCCAATTGTAGGTGATGTAAAAAATTAGGGCATTTGTTTCATTTCTTGCCAATCGGATCACATGGCAACTCGCTTTTATTGCAAGTAGGCATAATGAGGAGAATCGCCTCCTTTGGATTAGACCGGAACCTTCAAATCTGGCCATGTTTGTAGCGAATATCACGATTTTCTAGCCGAGAATGCACCGCTACATACAACAATCTGCAAGCCTCAACACTTCTACGGTGTCTACGACTAATCGAGTGAAGGAAAGCTGTTGCCTTGAAGGCCAACACCATGTTCACGCAACAGATCATGTAAGGAAAGACAAGAGTATCACCTTTTTAGCCCCTGCTAATCTTCAAGATGCACTATCCGAGGGTACCAAACTACATCGGATGCATTCGGCATTGTGGAGAGAACTCGGATTGGTTATCATTTTCACTTTCCAATCCTATGGATACCTGACAGGGAAAAATACCGATCTCACTACCAATTGGCTAACGAGGGACGAGGCGGTAGCATGGCAGCAATTGCGGAACAATCGAGGATTCAGAGCTTCGACGAAGCCACCTTCTCCGATTCTCGCTTGAGAAACTTGCATGCACAGAGTCGCATCGGACTCGACTCGGACTAGGAGTTGCTCGAGGACATGCAACCCTTTCAGTACGGGGGGATGTCGGGACCTCATAATGTACCATTTTTTACCATACATTTTGACACCACCTTACCCTTTATAACTATATTTAAAAAGGGTTCCATCATCATTTTTCATTCACTTTATCCAAAGGTATATGAAATCCTCCTCTTTACTATATATTTAATCCGTTTACATATAATTCCATATTACTCTTATATTTCATCATTAGTCGAAGGTAGATTGTTGCTAACATAAGTCTAAAAGATCGCGGATAATTTATGTCTTTGTCATTTGAAACAATCGGCCGATTGCTGAAAACGATCGACTCACGTTGTTGAAATAGTCAGTGCGGCACGCAAATTCCGTCACTACTCGTAATTTGCGATTTCGGAAGAGTATTTTGGGAACAATGGAAACAAGATGAAGATAAGCAAGGAATTGGTTACACGGATTATTCCCGAATCCGAGTACTTTTTTACTCGTATCTCGTTGTAACAATATATTTCTATGGAAGAATAGAATGGCCATGTTTTTAAGAAAGAAGCACGATTTGGATAAACATAGATTTGCTCGATGTAATCGTAATAGATGTCTCCTCTTTAAAAAGAGGAGACATCATCATTAGAAAGGGGAGTTAGAAACTATAGGAGAACATTGTTTTGAGCGGAAAGGAGCTAGACTCCATTGTAATGTATCATTCCTTTTTGACAGATGAATAAAGGTTCCTTTTGAGCGCTTCAATTTAACTCTTTCCCCGGGGAATCTTGTGAGAAGGAAAGAGCCCGCCTTCATCACAAGATTCACCCGATTGTTCTGTAGTTTGTTGAGTTTCTTTATGATATTCCACCTTAATATAATTTCCGTTTGCTGAAACACCAGCTGCATAGTTCTATAGTTCATTGAGCATTCGTTTCTTCTTTATCGTCGCATGAGTTTGGTACATTCATTCTTAAAAGAGCCAAGAGATCTTTTTCTATTATCTGTTTATGATTGATGTTGGGAAGCAGTCATCGAAGATTCTGTGCAAAGGAATAGGGTCCTCGTTTCCATTGATTGACTTTCTTTTTTCCTGCAAAGCAGTGATTAGAAACAAGAGACGAGTCTTTGAAGATTCCTGTTCATGGGAATAGGGTCCCGTTTTCTTGAATTTATCTTTTCTACAAAGTGTGATTAGTGTCAGGGCGACAAAGTCTTGAAGTTCCTATTTGAAGGAATAGGGTCTTGTTCCCTCGTTATGGTTGATTGGTTTCCTTTCCTGCAGGAGTGATTTCCTTTCATTAGGATTCTTAAAAGACTGCAATAGAGGAATTGCTTCTACTATAACATAAGTAGACTTCGACTTTGTTAAAACAGGGGTGTGAATAATTAGTGTGACTTTTACTACAACATTATTTTTGCTTTTGGAATTGAGCATATCCAGTACGTGAATCGTCTTTGGAATAAAACGACCTTCTCAGGGTTGACAATTTATGTGGAGCTTGAATTGTTAAAACAATTAAAGCGACCAACGAATGGTCGATTTGTTTAGTGCACATGAAGAATTAGTCGAAGATCATCCCAATGGGTAGACTCTCAAGGGTGGTAGTAGATATTGAAGGAGTTAAGGTACTTTCGATTTAAAATTGATTCAGATCTGTTGATGATACCAACTTATATCTTGTGTTGTTGGGTCTAGATTGGGCCTTTGATATGGATGTTATCATTAACCTCAAGCATAGAAGTATGGTGTTTGTGAGCAATGGGACAAGGGATGTGGTCCCCTTGGACCTTGCGAAGGAGAGAGATACAAAAAAATGGTGCGCGAAGATCTATGTCGATGAAGATATCGATCATGTTTACAATTTGACTGTGAAGGAGGAGGATTGGATCAATCCTACAACAGATGGTCGGCTTAGTCAGGGAGAAAGATAGTTCATGTCTATCAAACTATGATGAGGAACTAGAGCATTGGCGAGAAGCCGCTACATGAAGTCTCTCACGTTGCGCATAAGCGGGTGACAATATCGTTGCGGCGTATAACCTATGAGGTACGTGAATTACCATACTATGATGGTATAGGAAGTGTCAATTTATTTTTTCGAAGAACTTGAAAGGGTTGTTCCACAAGGAAAACGAGTCCCATGTGCTTGATCTAACACTACGCTCGATCGCAACGCGTTGGCGGGGTTTGCGTGGGGGACACACAAAGACAATTTTGCTAATTGGGAAGAATGTCATCGAATGAGGCGCATGATATTTGGAAACCCCAACACCCAAATGGAGGAAACCTATTCGAAAGCCAAGCTGATCCGCACAATCATCCGACTAAGTGGCTCGTAATTTGTGGAGATGAACCGAAGCCGGAATGGGTGCATATATTCATCCATACTTTAGACAAGATACCCATGAATTGGTACCCGGACACTAAGCCGCAACGAGGCACTCGTTGAATGGGTTGTGCTCGAAGGAAAGTTTCATCCTAACCTTTAGTTTTGAAAGTGGATTCCAATGCCTTGATGACACACTATAGGAGATTCGAGATGTTATTTTCGACATGCCAAAGGAACCAAAGTATAATTGGCCTTACAAGAATGGAGTGCACGGATAAAGGTTGCAGTGGGATTGTCATAATGTAACTATTGAAGATAATGAGGAATATCCGAGAAATCTCAATATCCTTGAGTCATAAGGATAACACGTAGTTCTTTCGGGCCTCGAAAGTTGAACTGCTATATGTGAGTGAACCAATAAAGAGAAAAACAAGTTAATATTGGAACATAAGAACAACCCAAGTTTTCTAAGGTAGGAGATTACCGGGACGATGATACAATAGGGAAGGTTGCGGAACTACCGACTGAGTACCAAGGTATATTTCCTACTAAATTTCTCGAGTTGAAGGGGGATTATAAGAGATCTTGGAGTAATGAAGATCATCGTGAAACCGGATGCTAGGCTCGTGAAGTGCAGGTCTTACGGGAGTTGAATCCAAAATATAAGCGAAGTTCAAGGAGCTAGAAAAAAATGGTTGTTGCGGGAGTTATTGAACTAATAGATGAATTTGATTGGGTAAGCCCCATGGTAGTCCAAGAAAAGAAGACCAAGGGATCAATCGAGATCCGTGTGGATTTGCACAAATTAAATTATGCCCTGTGTAAATGACGCTTTTCCAAATCCTTTTTCCGATGAAATACTCGGACAATGTAGGTGGGTAGGAGGCCTACTCATTAATCGATAGATTTTCTAGATACCACCGGATAAGAATTATGCCTCGAAGACCGGAGTAAGAATACCTTTGCAACGGAATGGGGATCATTCCAATACACAATTATTCCATTTGAGTCTCGAAGAATGCACCAACTATATTCTCATGTGTGGTGGTTCTGCTTTTAAGGATTACATCCATAAGTTCTTAGGAGTGTATTTTGATGATTGGACTGTCTTTGGATTGTTGAAGAAACATGTTTCCGATTTGCGCTTGATGTTGGATACTTTTTCAAAGTATCATACCTCTTTGAATTTGAAGAATCGTATATTATGTGTCCCTTTTTGTATTTTGCTAGGACATATTGTTTGTCGGCGAGGGATTGATGGTTGATCCAAAAAAAGTTGTTGTCATTATCAATTTGGATCCTCCAAAGAATGTAAATATGCTTGCGCTCAATCTTAGGGCATAGAGGATACTATCGAAGTTCATTCAACATTATGCACTAATCATCGCACCGATGGATAAATTGTTGAAGAAGGATGCCTCTTTTTTTCTAGGACCAAGACAGTCGAGAGAAGATTGGATATTCTTAAGGAGAAGATGGTAACTACGCCTATCCTGGTATTCCTAGATTGGTCAAAATAATTCCATGTGCATGTTGATGCTTCTTGTATCGCACTAGGATCTAGAGATATTGACCACCCAATCGCATTTTCAAGTTAGAAATTGTCAAGTGCGGAGTGAAATTACTCAACAACGACGAGAGAATGGCTAGCAATGGTATATGTGTTGCGAAATTTCCGCCATTACTTACTTGGAGGTCATTTTAAGATGTCCACCGATCATTCAGCTTTAAAGTACCTGGTGAACAAGCTCGTGTTGGGTTCGGATAGTCACGAACATAATGGCCAACATCCCTCGTAGTTATAAAAAATGACCCGGCCTCTTCCGCGGCCAAGTCCTCCTCCTCTTCCTCATCCTCTACCCCCGAAAATCCATCGCGCTCGTACAATGATGCGGGTGAATCGACCCTTAACCTTCATCGTGCATTCTATAGGAAGCAACCCTGTTCAACCATTAGATCAAAGTTGCGACGGGTTATTTTCATCATGTCCCACGGATTGAAAATATGTGCAATAGAACTTCTGTGAGATCCGGAACATATTTACTCTATGTTCGGGGTATATCTCTGTATAGATATACTTTTGCTCCCAATCTTCGACGAGATAATTTAGGTTTCGAGCTTTTTCTTGGATTGCAAACTTGCACACCTTTTTTATCAAGCCAATCTTGCAATTCGTTCTTCGTTGGATGCCACATCAAACTTCCCTCAAATAGATCCTGGTCCCGACAATAGAGCCATTTGTTGGCTTGAGGGGGTTCTAACCCGAGGTTTAATGTGTTATGCGCGACCAACAAAACCCTCCAACTACCGGCCCTTTTGGCGGCCCGATGCGCTTAGCGAGACCAAAGTCTCACCCCGAGGGAGTGTATGATGTGGATCTCAACCCTTTGTCACGGATCTAATGACTATTGTTCTACGTAAGAACTTCCTTAATCCAATTCGGATCTAACCATATAAAACCGAGATCTAATTGCGTAAAAACCCTTTAACTTCGATGTAGTCTTGCACGCATAGATAATTATACTTAACAAAATTTGAATCAATTGTTATGAAACCATCTCCCAAAATAGAAGAAAAGAGAGATCGAGTGCCTTAGAAATTAGCCACTTCGAGGGGGAAGCATCCTTTACATTACATAAATGAGCAATTCTTAGATGATACAAATGAAAAAACCTCCTTTCTATATGTAGGAGTCCATGTGGTCACAATATAATCCTAGCCGACCTAACAATAATAATGTAAGGGCACAACAATAACAATAGTGGGTTTTATGGGGCACAATAATAACAATATGGGGGGCTACGGGGGTACAACAATAAAAAATAAGGGTCTACACTAACAAAAAAAAGGGGATACACTAGTATTATAGGGACCCTAACATTCCCCTCTCCTTCAAAACAAGTGTTGTCCTCAAGGCTTGATTATTTCTTGATGTTTCTACAGATAAAATTATCATCCTCCCATGTGGAATCTTCAACTGGGTAAGTTCTTCCACTTGTCGAGATACTCTAAAATTGATCGATTTTGTAGTTGTCAAGTTCTTGTTTTCCGTGACTACTTCGAACTTCTTTTTGCTATGATGTTGATCTTCCTATTGTTTCATTTGATTTTGCACCAAAGTTGGGTTATCCTTTGAGAGTTGGAGAACTTGTTGTTGATGTTCAATGTGATATTCCATTGCTTTATCATCCATATTAGCTTCAATTTTACCCTTAAAACCATCCAAATTAGCCTCCATGTCTACTTTTAAACCATCTATGTCATCTTTGGTTGCTCTCTGTAAGATCAAAATTTGTTGCACTTGGTACTTGTAATTTTGATATATCATAATGCAATTATTTCTCTTCATGCCTCATATTAGAGCTTTCCAAGGGCTTAATGGGTGTGGAATTATTTTAGGGGAATTTTAGAACCTAATACCGATATCTAAGCTTCAATATTCCCTTGGAATCACTTCAAACTGATTTTTTCAAACAAAACTTGCACAATTTGAAAAAAAAATACACATATTTTTTCTTGCTTTTTGAGGAGCTTGATATTGAAACTAAATAATCTCTGTGATTTCGGATCTTAAATAACTACTCTCTAGCCATGTAGTATCCCTCCGAATATTATTTCCAATGCCATAGGTATGACTCGATTTGGAGTCTTCAAGTCAAAGTTATGCCCAATCTCCCACAATGACCTAATTATGGATTGGTTTAGTAGAGCGAACTTGTACGAAGTTTCATGTGTTAGTGTTTCCTCTTTTCGGATCTGAAATTGATACACAAGAAACTACGATCGGTGTAATTTCAGTCACTTTTTATAGAATTCCAATCCATTGTTCGAGAGAGAGTTATGACGATTTTCGCAAGGTAACCTATTTGAGATGAAATTCGGGAGCTTGCAAAAACCCTAAATTCGACGTGATCATATCTCCAATAATATTGTGAATCAAGATCTCAAAATTTTTACACGATGTTCCTCATTATTGATTAGTAAATGGTTTTTTTTTAGCTTATGAAACTTCATCAAAAAAAACTTTATAGAGAAAATGCCACGATGACACTGTTTGAAGCAACGAAAACCCTAGAATCCGAAGCTACGATACCAAATGTTATGAAACAAACTCAAAAAAATAGAAGAAAAAGAAAGATCAACGCCTTATAAATTGGCCACTTAAAGGGGGAAACCTCCTTTACATTACATAAATGAACAATTATTAGATGATACAAATGAAAAAAACCTCCTTTCTATATATATGAGTCCATGGGGTCACAATATAATCCTAGCCGACCTAACAATAATAATGTAAGGGAACAACAATAACAATAGTGGTTTCTATGGGGCACAATAATAACAATATTGAGGTCACAGGGGTACAACAATAACAATAAGAGGGCTACACTAACAAAAATAAGGGGATACACTAGCATTATAGGGACCTAACATCAACTCTTGCACCATCACAAAGATCTATCTTCTAACAAGACTATTAACACGATGCATTACTTGGATGGATACGAGAGACCTATTTAACTTTAGACAATGCACATTTAATAATCATAACAAAAATAGATTTATAATTAAATCAACGCATTAACGCGTAAACATGGGATTCATAATGGATCGGAATTTGTCAAAAAAAATCTTTATTAATTGATCTTCAATGAGTACAATCTTTTTCACTGCTAGACCGAGTAGCAAGTTCCTTGCACACAACTCATGACTCTTCTTCGAGTCTCCATGCACACAAGTGACATGAGCTCGTCTTGACCCAAAACGATTACAAAACTTGTCCAAAATCATATCATTGCATTCAAATTTTCAGTAATCGATTCTATCTAACTTGACTTAACTCTTACATACTTATAGGACTTAAATGCGTAAAACCTTGTCTCAAACCATGGTTTGAGACTCATGGTTTCCCTTTTACCTGTTACAATGATAAAGGAACTTTGACCCGCCCCAAATCCCCTTAAATTTTGCACGCAACACATTTTAACAAAACTTAACCAAAAATTTGACCACAGGGGGACCCTAACCCAACACCAATGCTTCTTCTCGGCCTACTCAGGGGAATTTCGCCTCTACTATGGTCTTCTTGTGTTGCTCACGATGAAGACCAAAATAGGGCATAGAGGGTTGCTACCTATCACTGTGAGATGTCCATCTCTCACAATGAACACGGGCTAAGAGGATCGCCCATCTTCCGTTGTAGAAGTCCTTCTCCAAACACTAGTCCCGTGCTCTAGAATCTTGCTCTTGGTTGATCAGATCCTTGAGCTCCAACAAACCGCTAAGCTAGTAGTCACCTTTGTAAATCAAGGTGCTGCACTCGACTCCAACTTGGACACTATCACACTATCCTCCAGCACACCATAAGTTCCCAATCTCATCCACACTTGGTCTTCTCTCACATCGCCCTCCAACGGTCCATGAGAGGCGAAGTCCATGTTGTAGCATCTGCTCCCTAGTTAGGGCATCCCCCACAGCTGGGGAGAGACCCTTACACATGGTTTTTTCACAAACTTCACTATCTGCCCTTTGCCCCTGCAATAGAGGATATATTGTACAAATATAGGCACCTCGAATGTGTCCTCACCTACAACACCATCAATCCATCATACAAGGGTCCTTCTACAACATACCTTGTTGTTGTCCTCTTACCTTCCGATATAATGTGCTTGTTGTCGCCTTGGCTACTTAGTAGGCCTCCCAAAAAATCCACACGTGCTCCTCCAAACAACTCCTAAGGCCTCCTCAAGTTTCCCATCAACCGATTCATGTAAGAGTCAAAATTTTGACCCAATACATGAGAAATCCTTGCTCCAAGTTTGCGGCCCAATCAATAATCTAGGGGCATCTAACCATGGGATATTCCCTCTCCTCATTGACTTCCATAGGCTGCCCTATCACGATCCAAATTTGGTCAACACATTTGACTGAAAAAACTCCACAAAACAATGTTGCACTTTGTTTGCACTTGTTGTCCATCGCAATTGCGGTTAGGGCATACCATGCAACCCTTAATCCTCCACCCGATCAACAATTTTAAGCCCTTAAGGGGTGAAACACGCCTTGGAGAGGCACCTCCTATGCCACGTTTTCCCTTCCAGACCCTTAGTTATCCTTAATGCTACCCAAAATACACCTCCGGTCAGTCACTAAGGCCCATGGCCTAGCAAAACAACTTGATGTAGCCTTCAACCTCCTCCAATTAGCCCAAATAGTCACCCCACACAACAATGTAATTTCCCTCCTACTCCTCGACTTGTATTGCTAGCACCTCGACCCTAGAACAACTACTCGGACTCGCCTTTTTTAGCACTAAGACAAGTCCTCAACCAAGTCCACACTCATGCCCAAACTCTCGAGCTCGGAATAGACCTCTTGGACCCTGTCTTTTAACCTTAAGACAATCCCTCGATAGATTCCATTCTGCCCAAAACCTTGACCTCATATTCGGACTTGTCCCATGCTATCATTGACCCTCTCTCTCCTGTGACTAGCCTTCAATTTTAGAGTTACTTTCTTGGATAATTGTCCCACAAAATGGATGCTAAAAGACTTGCCTTCACCCTACTTTTTATACACAATTGAGGGTCGGCTATCTAGGATGTCACATAAGGGTTTCCGACTGTCATAAGCCAAAAAACACCTTAGGACGACCTAAACATGCAAGTGCAAACCCATTAGTAACCTTTAAAAATTCATAACTCCTCAACGACATCTTAGAATTAGATGATTTTCGATGCGCAGATTGGTCTCGACGAGAATAATCATCCTCTTGTATCACATGTTGAAAAAATCATCATGTTTTTGGACCAAACATCGATGGGTGAAAAAACCCCCAAGCTCGGATCTCAAGCCCACAAACTCATTTGTGGCACTTTGACCTCTAACCCTCGAATAATAGGCATTGGAGTACCTCCCAAGCTACACAAAAATCAACACTCCCTCTTAGCAAGAGAGGTACTTCCAAGACTAGGAAGTAAACATCATCATTCGTCGATGACACTAACTCATCCGGGATCCATCACCTGTAGTGTACCCTATATATGAATATGAAAATATTGGTAGTGCATCCGCCTCGTCACATATGAACTTGAAGATCTCAAACCTCCATAGGGTTACTCCCTCTATGGCTAGAATCCCTTTGAGCCTACACGATCTCCTATCGGCTAATTCCTACAAGCACTCATCCTCTTGGATCAAAAAACCACTCGTGCAAATCCCACCAATCTCGGATATGCGAAGCACCACGATCCGATGAAGAATCTAGCCTCGCCAACCTATAGTCCATCGGATGAAGCCATCTTGATCGACCGATCTCATTCATGCCAAGGAAACCCTTGAACTATCCCAACCATCCATGACACATCACGTGAAGTCCACGATCAACTATTTTCCCTACAACAAAGTGTTGTTGACCGGAGCTCACCACCAATCATCCATTGCTTCCATCCCATCTCGCCATGTAATCTATCAAGACCACATCTCCATGTATTCAATCGCACCCTCTACTCCATGATCTAGACATCGACAACTCCCTTTGAGTTGGTTCATTGTGCACACTTCTAATTCACCCTTTGTCCTCCAAAGTAGCTTAGATATCCTCGGATACCATGTTTAATTTCCATAACCTTGGGTCTAGGTTAGAGTCTCAAATCACTGGTGCTACCAAACCAAGAATCTCAACCACTAAAGTACTTTGCACAACGGAAATATAAAGCAATAAATCATATATACACAAATATACGGAACTTTTTAATTTTTTCAACCCAACTTCATTATATTTACAAAATATAATACAACGATCTAGGGCTCCCACACTAGGGATAATGGCCCTCATACATCCACTAGTACAAGATAAGATAATCGACCATTTGGATGTAGCATATAAAAAAATCCTCTCGATCATACCGTACTTTCCACGGTCCTTCGACTCTTGATATACATAACTTGCCTCTATCAATGCTCCAAGTCCATCTCGCCACCTTTGAATCTCGATTGTCCAATCTGCTCTCTAGTTGTCCATTCGTCCATCAAGAGCACAACACATCGAGACTATTGTCGAGTTGTTCACAATTCCACTTGTGAACAACTCTCAATCTTCCCATTGTTTCTCTTGACTACTCAAGGACTTCAACCCACTATGGTCTTCCTATGCTCGCTCTAATGAAGACCAACATATGGCACAAAGGGTTTCCATGTATCATCGTGATATGTCCAGTCTCTCACAATGATCATGAGCTATGAGGATTGCCTATCCTTTTTTTGTAGAAGTCCTTCTACACACACTAGTGTTGGGCTCCACAATCCTGCTCCTAGTTGATCAAACGCTTGAGCTCCAACAACCGCTGTGCTAGCAATCACCTTTGTCCATCGAGGAGCTGCACTTCGACTCCAACTTGGACACTATCAAGTCGTCCTCCAACGGACCATAAGTGCCCAATATCGTCCACACTTTGTCTTCTCTCATGTTTCCCTACAACGAGTGCACGAGAGACCAAGTCCACGTTGTAGCATCTACTCCTAGTTAGGGTATCCCCACACCTAGGAGGCCCTTACACATGGTTGTTGATTTTGGGGTAGCATCGAGATGTGCTCTAAGTCTAAAAATTTGCAAGGAGGCTTAAACACATGTATTCCGGATAACCCATAAATCATTTGGTGAAATTCCATCGGATTGTATTCTATTAAAATAAAAATTATTTTTAAAATGATCCTAAGTCTAAACTTAGGAAAATAAAATAATTAAAGTGAGTTAATAAAATATGGGTGTGAATGTTCTAGAAAAGGTGGATCAAGTAAAAAAGTTAATCTTAACCATTGGTTAGAGATCTAATGCGGGCCATTGAATTTTCAACGAGAAGACTACAAGAATGGCTTGAAGAGTCATTTGGAAATCACATTTGACAAGATGGAGAAAATATTAGAGATCAATTTCTTTAGTGAGTAGTGCTCATGGAGAAACTTTGATCGAAATATCTTTCACGGAGGGGGCAATAATTCTAGTTGGAAGCATTCACAGTCAGCAGAGTGCATAACAAGAGATACGAGAGAGAAGCACGAGTAGAAACGCAGAGCCGGTGACATAGTGCTTACGCGATCACCGCACGTAGAGGTCTGAAGGAAAGTCACGATTTTGTTGAGGAGACAACGTTGGGCGAGTGTCGGATCCTAGAGAGATTTTCTTGAGGTCAAGATGTCTCGGGTTTCCAGCCAATAGACAGTGCCACCACGAGAGATAGAGGAAAACCATAGCTATGATGCGTGAGATTGCGCGAGAGGTAGCATAGGGAAGTCTGCTTTGGATGTTGATCGATAGGGTGTTTCCATGGAGGAGTGAGTTTTGTCTCATGAGATATTTTACTTGTCAATTTATTTGCATGATTTTATAGATGTGTCAATCATAGACTTGTACTCAAAAATAATTACTACATAATAATATAAACGCGTCATATCGCAACACCGACTTTCCCACATTGGTTTTTTTCGGGGACATTGGTCAAAAAATAACCGTATCGGATGTGTGTGTGATCTATTCTTGTTCGCTTTGTTTTTGCACTTGTATTTGTTCCAAAATTTATTTTTGTAGGTTGCGTGTGAGATGTACTCAATGTTTTTCGTAGGAAAGTGCAAATAAATTTTTAAGTTAAAATTAACAATTAGGTGAATATATTCCGATTCTCTGAATAGGATTTTTCACAAGCGGTAGATTAATTTCCTAGTGGAGTGCACGTGTCAAGCTAGGAGGGCTAGAACAACATGGAAAATCTCTCTCCGAGTGAGCCAACGAGAGAAGTAGGATTTTTCCCGATTGTTGTTTTTCCGAGGTAGAGGGAGCAACATAGCATATATATGTAGATCAACGGACTAGAGGGACGTAGTTTTTTGTGTAGCGGTGATTGCTAGTGCATAAACGTCGAGAAGAGTAGTTGAAAGACATTTTTGGGGATTTATGACCTCGATGAAGTTTCTTGCCCAAAGAAGCTCAAAGTTCCTATGCGATGAGCAACGCAGATTTTGTGGCTTGCTCCAAGGGAGGGACGCGTAAAGCCATACGCACGGAGAGGGTTAGAGGCAACAAATTGACAATTTTTTGGGTGAGATGGCCACCATTGGATTGTGTGACCGAGGACCGGTTGGAGGGTGCCTCCAACTATGTAATACGAAAGGCAAGGGTTTCCTTCCTTCTAGATGAGTATGACCTCAAGCACGTTATCCAAAGTGCTCTAGATGATCCGGTGGATGCAAAAACTTTAAGGGCCTTCAAAAGAATATGGAAAATGCCAAAATACGATCCTCGATAAAGTGAAGGATCACATTGTGTCTCACATTTACGGCAAAGGGAAAACCAAGGAGATGTGGGAATCATTGGCTACGTTTAGTACGAGGGATCTTCCAAGTAGCAAAAGATTTTTTTGGAAGAGAAAATACGGACCACCAGAAGCAAAAGGAGAGCGTATTGATCTGTTCTGTCTAGACTTCGGGAAAACCGAGATCAATTGGCAATCGTAGGAGCAACTCCTAAGGCCACGAGAGATGGTCAAATTGGACCTCAAATCGGTGTCCGAAGAATATAAAGTCTTTTCCCGGAGCATCCGGGCAAAGACAATTTGTCTGAACCGGGAGTCGATGTGGGCTGCTCTTCGACAAGAAGAGATGAGGAGAGACTTACTCAAGTGTTAACTTGAGGGCAAGAATAACAATGGTTTGAAGGTCGAGAAGTAGGAGGAGGAGTATGTGACCCTTGCATCAAAGGGGTAGGAAGAGCGACGTAGGGAGGAAGAAGTATCTTTCCAAAGATAAAAAGTGCTTAGGTGTGGCGAGATGGGACATTATGCCACACAATGTACTCTCGAAGAAGGACAAGGATGAGCGGCATGATCCGTAGATCGGAAAGCGGCGAAGATAAACGAGGAGGAATTTTCTATGATTGCCCATATTCCTTCGGGGAGGGAGGTGGGGTGATTTGGAGTAGTAGACCTAGAGATCTACAATATTTGGCATGATCCTTGAGGATTCCAACTCTCGGATCAATACCTTGTTGCGAGGAGCCCATATCATAAGTAGTGGGATGGACGGGTTCCGATTGGTGCGGAGGAGTGCGGAAATGACGAGTGCATTGGTTAGTAGTGCCGAAAGTACGAACAACACGCGAGAAGAGTTGCCGGGCGGTGGAAGAAGGCATAATGTCAAAGCCGATGGCGCGCGCAACAACTTCATGGGGACAACCCGAGGCTAGCAAAAAATCGGATCTTCATCACCGAGATGCATCATACTTGTCCAATTTTGGATGTTTTTTTCGATGCGCGATAAGCACCTATGATGCGGTGCGATGGCGAGTTAGCGATAGCATGGATGTAGAATTTAGAGAGAGTTGCGGTACGGATGCAAGTGTTGACAGTGGTAGTGTCGAAAAAAAATACGGATGCAACATTTGCGCGGGAGTTAATGGGAAAAAAATCTCAATCATGAACATCACAAAGGGATATGCTATAGGATCATAGCGTGACTTAGAGGGTGTATTGCTAGAGCACATTCTTTGCTAAGAGGGATTTTTGATTTTGGGGTAGCATCAGATTTTCTCTAAGTCTCAAAATTTTTCGGGGAGGCTTAGACACATGTATTCCAAATAACCCAGAAATCGTTTGGTGAAATTCGCTCGAATTGTATTCTATTAAAAATAATTAATTATTTTTTAAAGGGAACCTAAGTCTAAAATTAGGAAAATAAAATAATTAAAGTGAATTAATAGAATATGGGTGTGAATGTTCTAGAATATCCGAGATCAAGTCAAAATTTAATCTTAGCAATTGATTTAACAATTAATTTCATCATTCATCATTCTAGAATCTAAATTGAAATAAAAACAAACTAGTGTTTAGTATAACTATATACTATATAGTAGATACCAAGTTTGAACACTAAAAATAGTAAATTACTAGATTCAATATTTATATAACTCAAAGTCTCAAACTCAAAAATAGTTAAAAGTAAGGAGTCAAAAAATCGAGCTTTGAGGTCTTCAATATCTAGTGTCACAACACAAAAGTTAAAAGCTGAAAAGTAAAAATGGATAATGAACACTTGAAAATAAAATCAACATCAATGAATCAATCTCAAGGATTGCTCCTCTACATCCCTTTGTTGCATAAAATCACCAGGACCATCAATGGGAATGTTACTATCCGAGTCAAAGTCACTCTCTTTGAGTAACCAATGGAACTCCAACCAAACCATGTTGTAGCTCATCTAGTCCATCCTCATCATCTATCTCGTGCACTATCCTCTTGATCCACATCCCATCATGTTCTTGGTTACCTTTGGTACTCTAGTGTCTTCCCTATGTGCAAGATGTAGAGAAATGTGCACTTGAAGTAGCTTCTTTTGCTCCCCCAGAGGAAATTATGTTCCTCTTGATATAATAGATGAAGCTATAATTGGACCAATTCCTCTTTGATGCGAGAGGAACTAGAAATACGAGACAATAAGTGAATAAAAATTTGTGTTGGATATTTGGAGCATTATCCCCATGCATGGTCCACCAACTAATGGGGTCATCCCTCGAATGGAGAGAAGCGCTCAGTAGGAGAGAGGAGCTTGATGACATGAAAAGAGAGATCTCAACGGAAGGAAATAATAGATCAACAACGGGCAAGAAAATTTGGGAAATGAATAGGTAAGTTAACCTAGGTAACTTTTAAATGTTTTCTTTAGTTTTATTTATTTTTTATTTTTTTAAAGTTTTGTTTTATTTTTTTATTTCTATTTTATGTTTTTAATTAAGTGCGTGGGGTGTGTGCACCTAACCTACGACGTCCTCGTGGCTGCTTGGTTAAATTATTCATTAAATGGTGTATAAAGTAAATCCATGTTGATGTATTGAATGATTTCTATTTAATGAAACATACTAAGTTGAGATCTTAGGATAGATAATATTTACTTGCTCAATTCAATGATTCTACATTTATTTGGTTGCTAGGACCCTCGAGTTCAACCTCAACGGTGAGTTGAGGAGGGCGTGTGTGTTGGTGTAAACAATTTAGTTGTTGGTTATTCTTGACTTGGTGGATATTCAATGTAGAACATGTTTGACATTGTGACTAACGTTATTGATGAGACCGGGATATGTACTTTTTGTTGATTAGTTTCAGACCTTTTTTAATGAGCACTCGAGCTCCTATTTACATATTAGACACCCTTTTCTAGGCTAAATCATCTAATAATACCCCTTTGGTTTCCTTTAAAATTCTTGGCAATTTCATTGTCAATTTTTATAGGGATATTGAATGAACTATCCATATTTAAATATGTTGATGTGATGCATTGATAAATTATTGCGGTAGGAACAAGTCATTTGTGTTATTTCAATGATTACTATAGAATTCCCTATATAAGGAAAGATTATTGGAAATAGATTGTGGAATTAGTTTAGAATCTCTGTTGTGGAATTAATCTGGATGCCAAGTGCATTTTAGATTTCGAACCTTTCTACGAAAATCCTTTGAATTTTCAAGCATGAGAGTGTAAGGTGGGATTTTGATGGAGTTGAAGAATGCGGAGAAAACGTGGTGTAGTTTCCAAAAAATGAGGATTGCCAACAAGAAGAGGAACCATCAAAATCGGATGCAATTATTAGAAATTCCCAAGATGATCTTAGTTTGTCACTTCATAGGAATTTGTTGTTTTTTAAAGAATATTTAGAGAAGTTTTAGGAGAAAATATGGTTCGAGAGTTGTGAGGGTATCTTTGGGATTTGGTTGAAATCCACAACCCCGAAACCCCAAAAACCCAAGCCCCATGCTTTTAAATATCTTCGATACCAACCCATTTGGGTTCATCTTTGGAGAGAAGAAGAATTTCACACATTGCATATTGTGTTCTTTCATTTGTTGTTCAAGATTAATGAAATACATATCAACATAGAATCTTGATTGCATCTCTTTAATTAGTGTTTGTAGTTGAGGATTCATCCCGATAATATTCTTATTAAGGGCCAGCTCTAGCAGTGCTAATGGCGGTGGTGTCCCTTCTTGTGAGCTATGGCTTTATTTCTCTAGGACTTTATTCATTTCTTTGTTTAGTTGCATGTGTGTTTCAATTCCTTAGCATAAAAATTTCATTTTTTTCAGTACATGATTATTGAAGCATTAGTTCATAGATTTTAGAATTCGAGGGGGAAATCACAATTCCTCCGAAGTGTTGTGTTTTCATTTATTTAGTAGTATTTTACTTCCACACCATTGTTCCTTTAATGTTATTTTGTAGCATTTATAGAATTAGAGAATAACCTTAGTCGTTATGAGTTGATTCTTTCTTTTGAATTTGTTGTACATGTATGGATTAGAAATATACGAGCCAAAAAATAGTATATTTTAATGTGTTATATCCTTATAGATGCATATACAATACTCCAGGTTAGGGTTTCATTGTATAAATACTCAAGGTTTAAGGACGACATTATATTGTAGTAGGTTATAGCCTTATATTTGCATGTACATGCGGGCATCTTGAAATTTTATGCACTTGGATTGGTAGATTAAATGTGTTCTTAAATTTTATTTTTCCGGGCATCTCAAGGGACCAAGAAGGGACCAAAAAGTGCGTGGGCTACTTCTATCACCAAAAAACATTAAATTAACATTTTTTTTTGTAGATATTGAGGAATTTTTTACTGGAATACTATGTCCCATGTTTTGAGCAGTACACTTCATCCATTTTTAGGGACAAAAAAACTCATAATAAAGTTTCAAAGAATGCTAAATCAAAAATATATAGAGAAAGAATATGACTAGTGACTCTAAAGAGAATAAGAACACTAATTAATAATAATATGAATTAATTTCAAAAAGTTGAGATTAAATTGAAATAAATAAACATAGTCAAAATAATTAATATTAATGAATTTAATGAGGAAAGAAAGATCACATAATTAATAATAAAAGAATAGAATTTGGTTAAACTAAATATAATACTAATGAAATACTTAAGTTAAATATATATATTGAACAATAAATTAGTTGAAATTCAAATTAGAATTAATATATGATTTGGTTATCCGGGGTTCGCCTCTCGTTTATTCAACGGACTCTTGATAAGATCATTGGGATCTTTAAGAAACATAATGTTTCCTCGACTTTCAAGTCCCTCCGTACTATTTGGAGTTCTCTAAAGTCGGTTAAAGACCTCGGTAAGCCCCTAGTGGATGGTAAAGGTGTTTCACCTAATTCCTTGTTCCCGTGGGGCTCCATACATTGGTGAAACTAGTCGTTCCATTAATGAAAGGATTCATGAGCGCGTGGTAGACCTTAAGCATGGTAGGTCACGCTCCTTTGCCTTAGCAGATGTTAGGCCCACGAGTCGGCGTTCCTTGACTCAGGCAAGTCGAGCACCCCACACGGGCGCATATAGGCAATACGATAGATGGGTGCGCGCCACGGCCACAAGCGCGCCCTTAGTCACCTTCGGGTCGTATCGGGAAAACTTGCGACGTTATGAGTGTTTCGTCGCACTATAACCACGGGTGTGCAACGTTGTGGACGGGTGTAGCATATTGGCGTTGTGGCGGGGTAGCGACATTATAGACGGGCGTGACTATCGTTGCATCTCGCCGATGATTACAAATCCGACGTTACAAATATGAAACGGCGAAAGGTGAACCAATACAATGAAGAATGAAACAACAAAGGCATCGGATCTTCCAACAAAAAGTGTCACCGTGACTCTGAACTTGTGAGGTGTGGCGAAAGATGAGCCCGCAAGTCGGGCCAACACGAGTCCGAACATGAGAGGGTCATCTTGGGTCGGCGAAGTGCGTGCGGGGGCGCGGGTCACGGTCGTGCAACGACGCCGGGTTAGTTCAAAAGCCGTTTGCGGATGTGCGGTGGCGCGGGTCACCGTGATACTTTGCAACGCAGTGTGGTAGGTCTCGCGGTTGAGTTGGGTGATCGACCCATGATCGAGTTGCGGTCACGACCGCGGGCGTGGTTGCGTGACCGAACTCCACGAAGGTCACGATGGAGGTTGAACACGTTTAGCAATGCGGAGTTGAGTTGTGTGACTCACGATAGGGCGCCGGAACGCGCGATCGGTTGAGTCGTGCAAAATTATGTTTTATGTAAGAATGGGGTGATCGGACTATATAAAAAACAACGAGCCAATTTTGTACATGATATTTATAAAATTGCGATTTATACGTAATGGTTATGTGCACATTATTATTGTTGAAGATGTTTTAAATTCCGCATAAAACATGTTATAATAAAGTGAACATTAATAGTTGAAAATTGGAAAGGCGTAGTTCGATAAAATGATGAAAAAGAAAAATAGTCATTTAGCCGATGCCGCATGCCCCCGCCAATGAGGGAACGAAGTATGGGGGCGTGACGTGATGGTATCGCAGCCAGCAAGAAATGTTGTAGTAATCAAGTATGTATGCAGACTTGAAGTTTCTTATTAAACTTGGTGACATAGCTTGGGGTTTCTTGATCTAGAGTTTCTAAGCAAGAATATGCAAGCATTGGTGGACACAAGTGCCACACATACACTAGAAAATTTGGGTAAATTCCGACGGCCAATTCGTCGCTATTCCGACACATAGTCGCTCGCAAGAGCGACGAGTCGAGCGGGCAGTACAAAAATGTGGTTTGTCATGCCGTCGCATTTCCGATGCACGTAAAAAGTGTCGCACTATCGACACTTCTTCCGTCGCTTCCGAACAAGCGTCACTCTTCCAACGTCTCACAAACTGTCGCGTCTCCGATGTTTGTAAACTGTCGCACTTCCGACGAAATGTGGTCTGATGTTTTGAACATCGCTCTTCCGACGTTTGTAAACAGTCGCAATTCCGACGCAACGTGGTCCGACGTTTTGGACGTCACGTCGCAATTCCAACGAAATGTGGTCCGACGTTTGTAACGTCGTTCTTCCGACGTTTGTAAGCTGTCGTAATTCTGACGAAATGTGGTCCGATGTTTTTATACTGTCTCTCTTCTGATGTTTCTGGGTTGTCGCAGTTCCGACGTCTACAAGGCGTCGGTAGACCGACGGAGGGTTCAATTTAAAAAAAAAAATGAAATTTTAAAAGACAAGAAACACTGTTTTGAATATATTATATGAAGTAAAAAAGTCCATGAAGTCATTACATTTTCACATTTGAAGATTGGAACAGAAATATCCATCCAGAAAAGTGGAAGTCCCACCCCAGACAATGATAGAAAAATGCCCCATGTCACCTACAGGGACATGATATAAAACCCAGTAATGGTCCACATGGAGATTATCTACAATTCTAAGAAAGAATCCAAATATGCTCGAGGCATCTCTAAGAAAGTGAAATAGCAGTATGTAGAATAGTAAAACAACAGATAGAGTACCGACGTCCATTGTTCCAAATACAAATTAAAGTACCCAAAATCCTTGAACAGAGAGAAACGCTAATCATGTGAGGAGTGTGATATGTCCAAAATATAAAAAGACCATCAGACCATATCAATAAACCAGCATCGCTAGTTTTGAAGGCAGAGTGATAAACATTAATCATTTTTTTTTCACAAGAGAAAAACATTGTTTTGAATATATTATATGAAGTAAAACAGTCCATGAAGTCATTACATTTTCACATCTGAATATTGGAACCCAAATATCCATCCAGAAAAGTGGAAGTCCCACCCCAGACAATGATAGAAAAATACCCCATGTCACCTACAGGGACATGATATAAAACCCAGTAACGGTCCACATGGAGATTATCTACAAATATGAGAAAGCATCCAAATATGCCCGAGGCATCTATAAGAAAGTGAAATAGCAGTATGTAGAATAGTAAAGCAACAGATAGAGTACCGACGTCCATTGTTCCAAATACAAATTGAAGTACCCAAAACCCCGCAACAGAGAAAAACGCTAATCATGTGAGGAGTGTGATATGTCAAAAATATAAAAAGACCATCAGACCATATCAATAAACCAGCAACATAGACCAGCATCGCTAGTTTTGAAGGCAGAGTGATAAACATTAATCATATTTTTTTCACAAGAGAAAAAACGTTGTTTTGAATATATTATATGAAGTAAAACAGTCCATGAAGTCATTACATTTTCACATCTGAAGATTGGAACCCAAATATCCATCCAGAAAAGTGGAAGTCCCACCCCAGACAAGGATAGAAAAATACCCCATGTCACATACAGGGACATGATATAAAATCCAGTAACGGTCCACATGGAGATTATCGACAATCTGAGAAAGCATCCAAATATGCCCGAGGCATCTATAAGAAAGTGAAATAGCAGTATGTAGAATAGTAAAACAACAAATAGAGTACCGACGTCCATTGTTCCAAATACAAATTAAAGTACCCAAAATCCTTGAACAGAGAAAAACGCTAATCATGTGAGGAGTGTGATATATCCAAAATATAAAAAGACCATCAGACCATATCAATAAACCAGCAACATAGACCAGCATCGCTAGTTTTGAAGGCAGAGTGATAAACATTAATCATTTTTTTTCACAAGAGAAAAACGTTGTTTTGAATATATTATATGAAGTAAAACAGTCCATGAAGTCATTACATTTTCACATCTAAATATTGGAACCCAAATATCCATCCAGAAAAGTGGAAGTCCCACCCCAAACAATGATAGAAAAATACCCCATGTCACATACAGGGACATGATATAAAACCCAGTAACGGTCCACATGGAGATTATCGACAATCTGAGAAAGCATCCAAATATGCCCGAGGTATCTATAAGAAAGTGAAATAGCAGTATGTAGAATAGTAAAGCAACAGATAGAGTACTGACGTCCATTGTTCCAAATACAAATTAAAGTACCCAAAATCCCGCAACAGAGAAAAACGCTAATCATGTGAGGAGTGTGATATGTCCAAAATATAAAAAGACCATCAGACCATATCAATAAACCAGCAACATAGACCAGCATCGCTAGTTTTGAAGGCGGAGTGATAAACATTAATCATTTTTTTTTCACAAGAGAAAAAACGTTGTTTTGAATATATTATATGAAGTAAAACAGTCCATGAAGTCATTACATTTTCACATCTCAAGATTGGAACCCAAATATCCATCCAGAAAAGTGGAAGTCCCACCCCAGACAATGATAGAAAAATACCCCATGTCACATACAGGGACATGATATAAAACCCAGTAACGGTCCACATGGAGATTATCAACAAATCTGAGAAAGCATCCAAATATGCCCGAGGCATCTATAACAAAGTGAAATAGCAGTATGTAGAATAGTAAAGCAACAGATAGAGTACCGACGTCCATTGTTCCAAATACAAATTAAAGTACCCAAAATCCTTGAACAGAGGAAAACGCTAATCATGTGAGGAGTGTGATATGTCCAAAATATAAAAAGACCATCAGACCATATCAATAAACCAGCAACATAGACCAGCATCGCTAGTTTTGAAGGCAGAGTGATAAACATTAATCATTTTTTTTTCACAAGAGAAAAAACGCAGTTTTGAATATATTATATGAAGTAAAACAGTCCATGAAGTCATTACATTTTCACATCTGAAGATTGGAACCCAAATATCCATCCAGAAATGTGGAAGTCCCACCCCAGACAGTGATAGAAAAATACCCCATGTCACATACAGGGACTTGATATAAAACCCAGTAACGGCCCACATGGAGATTATCGACAATCTGAGAAAGCATCCAAATATGCCCGAGGCATCTATAAGAAAGTGAAATAGCAGTATGTAGAATAGTAAAGCAACAGATAGAGTACCGACGTCCATTGTTCCAAATACAAATTAAAGTACCCAAAATCCGAGTACCGACATCCATTGTGCTAAATACAAATTAAAGTACCCAAAATCCTTGAACAGATCAAGAAAAACGTTAATCATGTGAGAATTCTAAGTAAAGTTAATCTATTAACATTGCGAATAAAATTACACCGAAGTCAAAAACATTGCCTGGCCATACTCATGGCAAATTTGTCATCAAAAAATCAAGAAATTAAGAAGACTGCCCTCATACGGGGAAACCAGTCTTGAACGTTTAATTTACATAATCTGCACATTAAGGTGCTGTCCGAAAGACAAAGAAAATAAACTAAAAGCAGCCCAATTAAGTGGGCCTGCTAAGCAAGAAAAACAAATTAACCAAACTACTCCTCCGGTGGTTCCTCCACGATTCGGCACCATCCTTCGGAAGGTCCAGGATCGCCAGGTGCTACCTCCACATGCATGCCACGGCTCCCCTCCTGAAGGCCCGAATGCTGGCCGGCTTTTTCCGAGCTCAGACCCGCCGGACGGGTGCATTCTTCCTCTGTTTGGGCCTCCTCGCGGAAGACCACAGTGACTAAAGTCGTGATTCTTGGGCGGTTGAGAGAGAAATTAAAGGAAAATTGCGCAGTGCGCGTCGTGGGAGAAGGTGAACTAACGGGTGGGAAGCCAGGAGTAGGGGAATCCATACGGTGGCCAGATGCTACAAGCCGACCCCGCCCACTCCTAGTATTTGGATATCGACCTAAGTAATAATCACTGGACCTGTTGGAAGTCACATACTCGGAGAGGGTTGGAGGGAGCGCGCAGGGGTTGACCTCTAGTGCTCCCCCTGCGGCAACGCATCCTATGACGCACGCGAGGCATGGGTGCAATCTCAGGCGCAGTGGGCACAAGAGGAGACAGAGAAGCAGAATTCCAATTAACAGAGGAAGACAGACAGAGACAGAACCGAGAGAAATGCAAATATGCAGCAAGGTCTAGGCAGCAGTTCAGCTGGCCACTTCTCCTTATCGTCACAGTTAGCAGGCAGTGTAATCCAGCAACCGGCTTGTCTGAAAAACCATGGCTAAATGCCATTTTGTCGACCCGACTGCAATGCAATCAAAGGACGCCCGTCATAATTAATCTCTGATCATTAATAACGAGAGCCGAAGGCCGGATCAAATTGGAGCGTGTGGAATCGCTAAGAGGAGTGGAGGTCCGATCTTGAACAGTGTTAAAAATTAATTAATGCGGATTTGATGTGAAAACTTAATTGAACAACGTTAAATGTTAATGCGATTGATATGAAATCGCCATATCCATGTCCCATCACCTTAAACGCCATCGAATGCACCCGCAGCCGGGAGCAGGGCAAGTTTTTATTGAGGACATGTGGCAGAAATTGATTGGAGCGGATCTTTGTTTGGGCCGCTCGCGCAGTGGAAATCCGGACCCGAAAAATATTAGGGCGAATTTGATAAGAAATTCGCGTCACAACTTCCCTCCGTACGCCAGCCCAACTTCGGACCCGAAAAATATTAGGGCGGAATTCATTTGGTTTTCGCGTCACAAAATTGGCCGACGTCAGCAGGCTATTTTGGAACACGAATTTGGTTTGAATTATGGTTTATCGCCGTTTGAAGTCCGTCGGGCTTGACTTAAGAACAATTTTGTTTGATCCCATCTTATAAAATTTGTGTTGGTTTTCTTTCATAATACACATATTTATAATAAATCATGGGAATACCACACTAAACATGTGGAAAATTTATATAAATAATTATTGAGAACAATCATTTTTATGTAAAAATATCCAAGGCGAGGTCTGTGTAGAGAACCGGGGTCGTGAAAATTGTTCAAATATAAAAATCCTGCTTAATAAAGAGACAAAATTGTTGTGCTTTCGGAACCTGACCCGAGGATTGGACATGAGTTAACAAACAAAAGGATAGCGGAACCAGACTTGCACCCGTGGTCAAGCCCTCTACCAAAACCACGAGCAGAATCACAAAAGCGGGTTGCCCATATCGCACCGCTTTTGCGGAGTAGGCAGTATTTCCTATTCGCGAGCGATTCCATAGGGAATGCGACACGTGGTGAAGTGACCCCCAGAAAACCACCGTTTAACCCGCGCTATCGCACGTTAAAGCCCGACGTTGGAAGCCGAGTGAAATTTCCAAGAGTCGTTGATTTGGAGAAGGGCCATCGGACGGTGGTCACACGTTGAACTTGCCCGGAGGTTAACTAAGGTGTGCGGAGGATAGCCAGGTACGATACGAGTGTTTGATTGGTTATTGATATATATAGGCGGGGCCGGAGTATAATGAAATTGTTTAATTAAATGATTGGCGGATAATTAGCATAAGTCTGGAGCGTGATTGTTGTAAGGCTGGGTGGTGAAATATAGAGCTGAAAGTTCATTACAAGTTATTTATTTAAAAAGAAACGTGGAGTATAAATACAAAGTGTTGAAAGTTAAATATTGGTTATAAGGATTGGAGATAATATAAAGTCGGGAATATAAATTAAAGTCCAACCATTGTGGATAGTATTTATTTATCAAATTCTACGAATTTGATAAATAAACCCGAAGAAAGAAGTCAATTAAGACTCAGACTGGAGGAAAAGAACGGGGTACACCAAGGGGAAATGCTGACAGAGCGATTGTAGACACACCATCTCTCCTTGGGGGTCCAATTTCAGTTTTGTTGCGTCACACGATGATCTCTCTTCTCTGGCATTTACTTGTATTGAAGATCACTATTCTAGGAATAAGGAGTTATTTTCTCCAAAAATAACCCCAGCCAAACATTGACAATGCATCAAGGATATCTTTCTATGCTTCATAAGCACATTTGTTCTACTTCTAAATCATGTCTTGGAAGTGGTTGTTGTGCTGGAAATTATTCACCAGTTGGTTTCATACCAAAGTCTTTTTCACATTTTCAGCATCCAATACATGAAAAGATAATGGTTTAAAACAACCTAAATATTTGAAATTTTGCAAGAATTGTCTGGCACACTTTGAATATGAATTTTGAAGTCAAGTGCATGATGCTGTATAGGATCAAGTGTCATTTTGAATACCAAATGTTTCACAAGAAACTTCTCAATATGCTACCCTGCAGTAAGGATTAAATGACAATATTGCATCAACTATTTCCATAATAAAAGTGCACCTCGGCCATAAGACTAAACAACTACAAATGTTGTAGATCTAACAAGACCACACAATAAAATGTATTCCACAAGGCCAATACTGTATGAAAAATGAAAAGGAGTTTGCAACCAAAATACCTTAGGCAACTAATTCAATTAGATACACCAAACCATCAGCAAAAAGGAAAACCAGCCTACTCAAAAGGCAAGCGTTTACCTCCTTTGACAAAATTTTGAGGTCCGAAACAAGGGCCTTTATTGTCTTGTCAATGCCCCTAGTAATTTGAATGGGGTTTGCACCTGCTGCAACAACCTAAACAAAAAGGTTTCATTTCAAATTATTTTCCACAAATTTAAGATACAACCATTGTCAGTTTTGTGTTTCCTAACAAGCTCATAAATTTTGACAAAAGAACCAAAATTTTTTAATACCTGATAGCAATTTTTTCACTCAAAAACTATCTTAGACTCAATAAACCCAACCAAAAACTAAAAAACCAAACACCATAAGACCCTACAAAAATGAATAGATGATCTTAATCCAGTACCATCGACAAAAAGTTACCTTTACACCCTCACTTATTAAACCCTGTGCTGTTGAATTTTAACTTCAACTGCTGCAGCAGAAGGACGGATGCAGCAGCAACATTTTTTTTTGGAGTTTGCTTGCATGCCATCCAGAAATTTAATTCAGCATTTAAAATTCCTGCAAGTTTTTTTTGTAGACGGCCACAGCCATATTTCTGTACAGGATTGTATTTAAACACAACAACTAGCATTAACGCAATTCACCAACCAAAAATTAAACAAATAGAAATTTACCCGACAGTTTTGTAAATTCAAAAGGAGGACACGTGGAGAATTAATATTGGATCGCATGAAATGGAAGGAAATCTGAAAACCTGAAAACCGGACCCTAATTTTTTATAGGGCACATTGGATTGAGAATTCGAGTTAAAATTAGGCAGACGTCAGCATCCCATTTTGGAACGCGAATTTGGTTTGAAATTCAATCTATTTAGACTTTTGAAGTCCGAAGGAAAGGGTTCTTTAATGTTTTGATAGTTTAATATATACATATATTTTAAACATATGTTATATATATATCATATGCGAAATGAAAGGTGGGCCATAGAATTTAGTTTTAATTTTATTTTTTTAAAAAGAGGGTTTATTATAATATGTTTTATATGTTACGACATATAAAAATAAAAAGGTCGAAAAAGCTTGGTAGTTTTTTTATAGACAGTACGTAAATTTTTTATTACACAGCAGTGTGTAAAAAGTGAAAGACTGAGTGTAACTTTTTAAGTGTGTATGCACAGCAGTGCGAAAGTGAAAAACACAACAGAGTGTTTTAGAGACAGAGTATGTTTGTTTTGAACAGACAGTGAGTTGGTTTTATGCACCGCGTTTTGTAGCAGTCATAATTTTGTAATCCCTCTCAGTGAGGAAGAAGTGTAATAGTTTTTTTTTTGAGTTATTGAAGGGAATAGAAGTTTGTTTTCAAAGTATTGAAACTCTGTCTCTTGTCAAAGAAATTTTTATTTTCTCTGTGTTAGAGGAAAGGAGATTTATTCTCCATTCATTGTTCTAGAATTTTTCAATATTCCAACATGTGCAAGAACAACAGATGTTGTGGTTCCATCCCCAGCTAAATCATTTTTCTTTGCCGCAGCTTGCCTTACCAACTTGGCCCCAATATTTTCAACTGGGTCCTCTAATTCAACCAATAAAAAGTCCAAAACCATAGCATTGAGATACATTTCATTACACTTTCAATAACAATAAAATTTGACTCAGCCATAACCCTTTCCTTTTATTGTTGTGAAAAGCTTTATGCATTACTCTAATGTGGCTAGTCCATAGGCCAAGTAGACCACTGGGTAACAAATATGTTTTCTTTCACCTTTGAGTTTTCAAATTATGCCTACCAAATCTAAGACATTTAAGAGGGGGAACTAATACAACGTTAAAAAGAAAACCAGAGCACACATCTACAAATTACCTCCTTAGCTACTGTCACACCATCATTAACTATTTTTCGGAGAACCATGCTTGCTCTCCAAGACAACATTTTTCCCTTCGCCCCAAGGGTGACTCCAACAAGATCAGCAAGTTTGTTCACACCGCCTGCAAGACAAATTGACAATGCTTTTAGTAAGTGTGCAATTGAATGCCAGAACATATGCCAAAAAAAACCTCCATGAAAAATTAAAATAATACATTAAAATCGAATATAAGTGGACAAGGAAAGATCCACCGTAGTGAAGTTTCACGTGCAGGTGACCTTCCTTTAAACATAATTTTTTCTCTGACCTGCAATTTTTTTGTCACTGAGCCATCCTTGTTGAAGTACAACTCCTTTTCCACAGCTCTTGTATTAACTACCTTCTCTCTATCGCGTAATCTCAGAGTCCCTCTTCTGCTTGAGCGATTAAAGGAAATGGGTGAAAAAACTGAAAGAGAAGACAATTGTCTGCCATAATTATCAAACATTGCACCCAACTTCTTCCTCTTTCCATTGTTACCCAATGAGGTAGATGTGGCAATTGTTGTCATACTGCCCAAAGCAGAGGCCATCTTCTCTTATGCTGAATATAGAATTACAAGATCTTCATATTAGTATGAACCTTAAAGACATGACTCCCATTGCTAAAAACCACTTTTAAGTTGTAACAGGCAAACTAAACAACTATCGCAACTTTTGGCAACTTCTGGAGCATTAAGAGAGAAAAAACCAAAGAGAAATATAACCACAATCCTCATTTTAATGAGACCGGACTATATATTTGCATTAAGATAATAGAAAGAAATCACGACTATATTAAGGCCAGCACAAAACAATCTTTAACCAGTGTCTCTCGCGGCCTTCAGGTTGCCATGCTAGAGGCTGCATATTTTTAATTTAAATTCTTGACCTCTCGTGCCCATCTATGAATGCATCCAATGGGATATCTACATCAAATTCTCCTTTATATCCCCAAAAACAAATTCCCTACTACAAGAGCACCAGTATTGATGGATCACCTCACACCATCCCACCCACTAGAAACGGTGAAAAAGGAAACCCGAGAAACCTTCTGAAATATCTCAAGATGACTATATGGGTGGTTCTTATGAATCAACCAACCATTCATAACATGCTCATCAATCCAAACCATGAGTATTATGTGACAATATTCAAGCAAGCACTGAATTAGATTTCTAAAGCTATGTTAGAGAAACCCTAAACTCTCACTGAAAATAGGTGAAATGTGGCACCACTCAGAGATTGACATGTGCCAATTGGTACAAGTGGTAGACAATTGGCATGCTCAAACAACGAGGTGATGCAGGAATGACATGAGGGAGAAAATATCAGAAAAGCCCCAAATCTGGAGAACTAAAGCTCATCACCAACCCGAGATTGACAACTTTACATGATGTAACCTATGAAATCGTAAATGGAGAAATCATAGTAACAATAAAGTAACCTATGTAACAATAAAGTCGAATTCATCCTGGGAGTGGTAATGGGAGAAATCATAGTGAACAACAGGAAACATGCATAGTTGCTTACAATCAAATAGATGAAAAAACACATACAAAAAACCTAGATAATAATCGTGCACAAGCTTAATATTGAATCATGAACCGTAAAGGAACTTACAAAATGTGACATTACGAACCTGGTCAAGCGCACAAGCAAAAATATCCTGGACATGACCCTGGTTGACAAGTTGTATTGCTCATGATGCAAGAGGATTTGTACCTGCACTGCCAAGTCAATCAAAATCCATCATTATCTATACAATAAATACAAGTAATTGATGTACTATTTTTTACTCTAAGATGCATTCTTATGATAATGTTAGAACATATGTTGAAAATGTCAAAACATACCTAAATAAGCTCCTCTTCGTTTCAAGAACAATTTATTGGAGTCGCATGAACTTGGAACAAGCTTCCCACGATCTGAAAGAGTAGCAACTAAGTCAACAATGACTTTTTTGTTGCTACGCTGGATCAAGGGAGGTTTGCTCCAAGATTAAATCGCTCCAATAAATTATTCTCTACTAAACAGGGCCAACCACGTGAAGGTGGAAGCTCTTATGGCCCCCCCCCCCCCCCTCACATCACTCTCAATTCCCCAATACCCAATCTATATTTCATTTTTTACTTTCATGAGCATAAAAAAAAATATTCAATAACTAATAAAAAAACAATTCAACAAAAAGTACGCAAGGAAACATTGCAATTAATGCCTGACATAAAAATAGTATGATAAATGATTTTTTTATATAACGCAAAAAACGTTCCAAGTATGGTAACGTTTGTCTTATAATAATACAATATTTTACATTGTCAAAATTTCTTTTTCTTCTTCCTATTTTTAAAGCTCCTAATTACATCATCAATATCATCGTGTTCTGCTCCTGTTTCGTGCCTTTCAACCCGCACTGCTGACCTAGTTGCGTATTCACGATGTCTGGGCTCATCCAGTGACGGGGCATCGCCTACAAAAACAGATAATATTAAATTTTAATTGTCAGTTTTTAAATATCATTGAACTAGTTCGGTAATATTAATAAAAAAAATTGCAATGAGATTATTTACCTGGTGCACCAGCTGTCGCCGCTGACCTAGTTGTGTAGTCACGATGTCTGGTCTCATCCAGTGACGGGGCATCGCCTACAAAAACAGATAATATTAAATTTTAATTGTCAGTTTTTAAATATCATTGAACTAGTTCGGTAATATTAATAAAAAATTGCAATGAGATTATTTACCTGGTGCACCAGTTGTCGCCGTTGGGACTGTTGCCCTGTCTTCCTCTCTGGTGGTAAGATCCTCAAGGGAAACATTCTATGTCATTTAAACAAAAAAAGTTATAAGGACAACCATCAAGGTATAATTAGAAAAAATTATAAGTGGAAATTAATTACCGTCACGGCCCTCACTGATAGCAGCATTGTCGGCCTGGTCCCCACTACAATGATCAGGTTGCACGAGAGGATCATCTACATCTGGCTCTAAAATTGGGTTATTTGCCTCGTCGGTAGTGTTGCTCCCCTGATTTAAACAAAGTTGTTAGACAATAAATTTATGGACGAAAACAAAAATATTGAAAGGTTAATGTTTTACCTTATCAGGCATTCTAGATCTTGGGACCTGCCCCAAGCTACTGCGACGTTCAACTACAGCTTGATAGCCAAAACGGAAAGCGATATTTTTATCTTCCTCTATAGTTTCTGTTCCGAAGTCATCACCCTACATTACATATGATTGTGTATTTTTAATCATATTTGATAGGATTACAAAAATGTTGGAAGGCGATACAATTAATTATAAGATGTTTAGCTACTTAATTACAATTCTTGCAGCTAATTTCAAGTAGCCGCCCTGGCCTAGCTTGTGATGGCCCTTTTTTTCAATCCTAGCTTTGGCTTCCTTTGAGGTGTCAGGCAACCTAGCATCAAAATATTGAAGTCAGATATGACGTAGCACACTTTTATTTTAGACATAGAGAAAATTAAAGCTATTGAATTAAAGTTGTAATTTACCTTGCGGGTCCAGTTGGCATTTTTCCTTCTTTTTTTGCCCTTTTCTCTTTTCCGTCATGGATGAGTGCTCTCCACTCACTCTCTGGAACTGTGAGAGGACGCTCATATCTAGGGTTAAATTGCAATTGCGTCCTATAGGTGTCCCTGGTATATTTCAAATATTTGCCGGCACCCTGAGCCACCGCTGTTCTATCAAATATGCCGACCCCAAAAAGGGTTTCTAGATAATCTAGAAGTTCTTTTTTCAGGTTGGAACTCTGGGAATTCCACCCTGTGCGTATGGTTGGGCCAAAAATTACCAACGCATGGCTCTCCAGATACCTGTAGAACTCATTGTTTCCTACACAAAAAAGAAGAAGATATTATCATTAATTTAAAAATAAAAATCGTGATAAATATGTTTTAGATAAAGTACATGAAATAGTTAAAATATTAAAATTTACCTGGGAGTTGTACATGCTTTATAGGGACACCTTCATCGTTCACCAACAACGTGCCATTAATGGTCCCCGTGGAGCTGACACGTGTAGCTCCAGGAAACACAATAATGTAGTTGGCCATATCAGCCTCATCATTGCCAACACGTTCAGCGGTTGGCTGGGTGTCTGCTTGGGCAGGGTGTGTTTCTTGGCTGGCACCTAAAGGAGCAGAAGGTGTACGAGAGGGTTGTTGGGCAATCTCTTGCCCTTGTGTCCCACTACCACCAACACCGAGTTCAACAAGTGCCAGAAAACGCTACATACAAAAGAAATTTTTGTTAGTTTAGTCAATGTAAAAATTAAAAATCAAACTATCACAATTCATCTCATGCAGAACAAAAAAAATATCCTTTTGAATTTTTATTATTACTTGATATGTTTCTAGCTGGCTCATAAGTTTTTTTATCCTCTCTTCTGTTTCAGGTGTTTGAGGCGCATCTATCAAAGTATTAAATTCTGACCTTGCATCTCATGCCTTTTTTCACAATAAGAACACTGGAGATAGGGATGAAGAAAGCTCTTCCTCAAAGAGGGAATCATCAGGCGTACCATGGCTAGGTGTCTGCATACTTGAACAAAATTAATATTATTTCAATTATGTAAATAACTAAAATACCTGAAGATAGAGCAATGCTGGCACTTTACATGTTCTTCCGCTGGCCTCTTTCCGCGATCATCCCGTCTCGGGGTTGTTCCTGCACTGCTCTGATCAGTCTGCCACATTGCAATAAAATTACAAATGTAAAAACTTGAAAACAATATCTAACTTGAAAACACAAAATGAAAACTGAAATAATTTCTAATAAGACACCGGAAGACAGAGTTAGAGTTTCAAACATGCCTTGCATTGAATTCAGTCCTGGAAACATGTCATTGCACATTAAGGCACCCAAACATTCAATCCACAAATGATATATTTAAGTAGGCTTCTCCTATTCTGGGAAAACACCATACCTATAATGCATTCACTTACATGTATAAAGGGAAAGGAAAACATGTTTTCATACAACGATGACAAAGGCATCTTGGGGAAAGGTATCCTCACTTTTTATTTATGTTGTTCACCCACACCACTCTCGTGTTTTCACTAATCCTGTTTTGTCATTTTTGGATTCATATTAAGTTAAGGCCTTAAGTATTTTTTGACCTTTCGGTGTAGTTTTTATAAGTGGCATGTATGGATTTTCCATTAATTCTGCACTTTTTTTCTTCATGCGCATGTTTCCCTGGAAATCAAATGCATGATTTAGTCCCATACATTTAACAAGTTGTTGGATCAACTCCATAGGAAATATCATGTTTCCTATTCAATCAAAATTTATCTCAGTTAGGGTAGGTAGGAAGGTTTTCCCTTTGTATTAATAGGCACTTCTAGCTTGCATTTTTATTATATCTTTCAAATTTAGTGTCGTTTCAATTAGGGCATGATTTTTTGCAACTTTCAAGGTGAGAATGAACAAAGACAAATTTTTGTGATGGATGACTGTATATGACTCCATGTCTAGAGGAAAAGGCACTAATCTACTTCTTCAAATATCTATAGTTCTCATTCACCTCATACGAAGATGGTCCCTGATTTTGAGCCAAATGTTGCAGCAAAAAGTTCTCCCCCTCCATAATTTGATATTCAATGGAAATTTCTTAAATTGATGATGGGGCAAGATTATGGAACATCGGCACATACATATGTAATGGAATTCCAAGATCATGATATATGTTTGCATATGTTTATGGAAATGTTCCACCAAGTCCCCTGGAGGTGGGAGCGAGGGGACGAGGGAGCGCGGGAGCGGCCTATGCAAAAGCTCCCTACCAATTTTCAGGAAATGTGGGGGGACGTCGGGGTCATAAAAATTATAATATTTAATATTTAAAATGTAACTATATTTTTGCAAGGAATGTATATACAGTCATCATACACTTGCATCATGAAAGATAAATCATAAATGATAAAATTACAAATCGATGAATGATGAATCATATAATTGAAACAAATTTAAAAGTTAAAAGTTAAACATACATCATACAATCATGCATGTAAGTTTGTAAGTTTGTAACTATATAATCATTAATGTAACTACTAACAATGTACAATGAAAATAAAGTTTAAGATATCATATGACATATTATATCAAGATTCAAAATAGAGTTTAAACTGAAGTTTACAACTCAAGTCTCAAACATAAAACTTAAATGCAAATAAGTTATGTCTGAAACATAAAACATAAAACATAACATATGAATATCAAATGATATCATCATACTGATAAATGAGCATAAATGCTCAAGTTAATGCCCCACTAGTCTCTGCATCCAACTTCTGCACGAATATATCAAGATCAACCGTGTCACCATCTGAATCAGAATCACTTGGATTCTCAAATATGCTAAGTGGCACATCAAATTTTAACACGAAACCATAACTATAAGGCGGGAGGGGACGAGGGCGAAGGGGGGGTGAGGGTGCGGAGGGGGGGGAAAGGTGGGCAAGTGGGGCCAGGGGGCGTGAGGGAAACATCTCCTAGAAGTCCCCAAGACCCCGGAGCGCGAGGGGGCGAGGAATCTAGACCCCTAGGTGGGGGGGCGAGACCCCATGTAACACTGGTTTATGGGGCGGTGAGGGGACGTGAGGGGGCGTGAAGGGGGGTGTGAGGGGGCGTGGTGGGTGCAAGTGGAGGGCGTGAGGGAAACTCCCCTAGAAGTCCCCAAGACCCCGGAGCGTGAGGGGGCGAGGAATCTAGACCCCTAGGTGGGGGGCGAGACCCCATGTAACACTGGTTTATGGAGGTGGTGGAGCAAAAAAGAGCTCAAATAGAGCTGAAATTTTTCACATAAAAAGGACTGTGGGCTTGACTAATGGTTCCATTTAAAAATGATATCTAGACAGAGAATAAGTGTAGCATGCAAACATGCATTGAAAATCCATCTGAGTTTGCATTGTATTACTTATGATGGATTCAAATTTGGGTTTCAAAATGCCAGGTTATGGCATGATTTTGTCGAAAAACCCTTATTTGGATTCTCATGTTGGTTTAATTTATATTTTAAGTTTGTTTTGCAATCTTTGGGTGATAGTAACTCTTGAACTAGGTTACCAATGTGTAACAATCATATTTCAAGAATAAAGTTGTGATTTTTTTATATTATTATTATTATCTATTAGCTACGAGTATTGACACCTAATGCCTGGAATTTTGACATCTTGATAGCATGGATAATTTCGAAAATGTTTCTAGTAATGTTAACGTAATAACTATCATTACGTGTCTTCACTTTTGTCACCATAATAGACCTGTGATATGGACTCATCACACAACTTCATATGTTATGTCCCAACAAGTTCAAACTGGTTGAACCTACCTCATAGTGTGGTTATTAAGGACAAGTTGCTTGATATATAACTCGATAGCATAGACCACGTTGCAGTTCTAAAAAGAATCCTCAAGTGTCAAAAAAACTTCACAAGATGTTCTACTATAAAGCCTTTTGGGATACCTGAAATAATATATGTATCATTGATGACTTTTAAAGTATGACAAGATCCAGAGGGAAAGGAAATCAATGGAAGAGTGATCCACCAATGAGAACCTAGAATTTAGCATCAGATGAGTTAGAGTCTAGGAATTGAAACCCTATAATTTTAATTAGTGATGAAGGACATCACATAGGTAATTATATTTTCATGTAGAATAATCTGTTAATTCAAATTTAAACTACATAATATGAAAGGCATACCATAAATTTTTCCACGTAAGTCCAACAACCTATAAAAAGGGAAAACCTTCTTTTTCCATGGGAAATAATTTACCTTTCCTTTTTCAAGATAATCTAAATCACAAAAAATATGAACTATACTGCACACATTCTTGGATAATGTGAAAGTGGAAAAGGAATACCCTACACAAGTGATGCACACATGTACATTTGAACACTAATAGATTTTTGTATTTGAAATGCAATGCTTGTTTTCATTTAAATGTAGGGTTTTTAAAGCAGGGAGAAATAATGGCTGCCAAATTAATAAGCGTTTCTTTGGGAAAAATTTAAATCTTGTATTGGGTGATGAAGATATTAGAGGGTATTGAATCTTGATTCTTGACATCTAGAGAGAACCCTACAGCCTAACACAATCCAATGGAATTGACCAAAAAAACCCAAATAGAGTCAACCCTACTATAGAGGAAGGGCCTGCAGTAAGAACTTACCATTTTTTGGAGATGAGGGAATAAGGTTAGCTCAAGTAGCCGAGGTGAACGCCAGGGCTAATGCCGAGGGAAAATGTCGTTCGCCAACATTTCGAGAAGTACGTGTGGCGAATGTCGTGTTTCAAAGAGCCTTGGTAATAATCCGTGGCTAATGTTGCTCAAGAGCTCAGGGCTAATGTTGACTGCGAAGAGCCTGGGACAATGGCCGAGGGCTTAATGTCGTTTCCAAGAGCCGAGGGCTAATGGTCGTTTCGCAAGAGCTGGAGGCTTAATGCTGCGCGCGTGATGAATGCATTTATGTAGTACACATGCTGATTTGAACACTAATATATTTTGTATTGTGCCTAACTAGTTGGTTTTCACTTAAATGTAGGGTTCAAATGTGAGAAATAATGGTCAAATTAATAGGGTTTCTGTGAAAATTTAAATCTTCAGACAGACAGATAAGCAAGGTATTGAATCTTGATTCTTGACATCTATAGAGAACCCTACAGCCTAACACAATCCAATGGAATTGACCAAAAAAACCCAAATAGAGTCAACCCTACTATAGGAGGAAGGGCCTGCAGTAAGAACTTACCATTTTGAGGGAGCTGAGGGCGAATGCTGTTCTGCAAGAGCTGAGGGCAAACGCTGAGGGCGAATGCTGAGGGCAAATGCTGTTCTGCAAGAGCTGAGCGCGAATGCTGAGGGCAAATGCCGTTCTGCAAGAGTTAAGGGCGAATGTTGTTCTGCAAGACCAGAGGGCGAATGCGCGCGTCATATCAGACGTTAATGTAGCTATTGCGACGCATACGAAACAATAAAATCATTTTTATGTAGCGTGCATATAAGTTTCAAATTTTTATGTAGCTTTTATAAGTTTCACATTTTATGTATGATATAAGTTTCTTATACTGATCATGGAAAAGCGCCGCTATTGCGACGGTATCAAACGTCAGAACACGACATCTAGACATTGTGTCGCACTTGCGACGATTGGAGTCATCTCAATAGCGACGCTTTGGGCTATAGTGTCGCAATTACGCGTCTTCCCTCCAAACGTCTAATTGTGACACTTTTCTGCTGCCTGCATTGCGACATTCTTCTCATAAACGTCTGATAGCGACTTCTTTCGCTGATGTGGTGTACCTGGGGTACTCTCTGATATTTCCTCTATCAAAAGCCATTTTAACCAAAGTGCCTGACTTCCCACAAGGTAGAGGTGCTCATAGATTTCCATTATTCCCTTTACACAAATTCTTTGAGGAGTGAAAAAATAATCTTTTACCAATTATAAAAGTCATGAACCGAGAAATACCCTTGTAATAGATTCAACCATCTATATATGACGTCTGCATCTATTTAGCCCTCAAATATGGGAATTCCAAATTTTACTTGTACCTTAAAAGGAGTTGCACCTCCAAAGTGACTGTTGGATGCAAATGCGTCATCGGTGGGCAGTTGTTGAAGAATCAAGGAAAAGTTATCTATCATCGCGTTCCTTTGTTTCTCAAGGGCCTCCTCAAGCAATATTTTGATAGGATCTCCTGCTCCCTCGTCTTTATTTTCTTCCCCCATGGGCAACAGTCGGGGTTTGAGAGGCTGATCTTGCAAAGGTTCAACCAGATCAAGCCCTAACTCCTTATACCCTGACCTCGTTAGGGACATGAAAATAAGGGTCGAGAAAGAGAAGACTGCTCTGATACCACTGATCTGGACTTATGTAGGAACGAAATAAAATACAGAAATACATAGACGCTGAGATGCAACATAAATAATACTTCATTTCATTAAAATAACATAACTAAAATATGCTTACAGACAAAATGGAAATAAACTAGCTAGGGCGTTGGTAGCTTATATCTGAGAAGAGATGTGGCAACTACACACCTTTGAACTGTGTTACAATGAGGCTCAAATACCTATTTATGATTGAGAAACAATGGAAAACCCTAAACATCCAAAAACCTAACCCTAGGAGATGAAACACCAAACTATGGGCACCGTTGGGGTAAATTGGTACATCACCCAGGGTCATAATTTTGGCATACGATCTCTTTTTTATGCACATTATACCTCATTAGAAATATCTATCCGAGGACTAAAACTGCTGATAGAAAATATCAAGTTAAAGACTCATATTTTCCTGAAGGTGATTTTCCAAAAAAAAATCGTTTAGGGCCTCAAAACAGCTTTGGAAGTTCAGGACCCGAAAAACTATGAAAAATAATAAATTGTGCTACAATTAGGGAAACTGAAAAACTAAAAGAAATAATGGTGGGGGTCCAAGTGGAATAGGAGGATGGCCACCAATATCCACCTAGATCATCCTGGGACCTGTGGGTTATCGTACCATCTCAACCCTCCAGCACTGCCTATGCCAAAGGGCTCAAGCTACAATATTCCCTTGGATGTGAGCATCCTCCTAGGATTCAACCCATCAATAGAGTACCAACTCATAATCTATCACCGATACAGGCCTTGGGAAGGATGAATATTTCTAAATATACTATTTTCATTTTGCTCGATGCTCAATTCATGCTACTCCACTCGGTCACCCAACATCATGCATTTGGAGAACTATGACCTGCTCTTCCCAATGTATAAAGGTGGGTTGGTAGTGTTGCAAGCCTTATATATGTGCTCTCGTAGAGGGTTTCTATGAAATTCCCAATTTTACTCCTCTCGTTGCCTTGTGAGTGACTTGAGTCATTCCTCAACACATACCCCTATGAGCTCCTCAAATTTTTTATCCTCTTGTAAGACAATGTGTTCATTGATTCGACACATACCCCTATGAGCTCCTCAAATTTTTTATCCTCCTATAAGAAAATGTCTCAGACTCTCTAGACTCTTTGTTTCAACATCATAAGATATGTCTTGAAATGCATGATATTTTCTCGAAAGTCCTCTTCTAGAAATTCTAGTGCCATGTTGAATGTCTTTGTATCTGTCTGCATTGGATGCCCCATGACAACAACTGCAACAAAAAAAATTTCTCAAACTGAAAAATTAAACCAACTAGGGTGATATTGAATACCACTAAAGATGGAGATGTCGACTAGAGTGGGAATAAATCCCACTGAAGTTCCATGCATGAAACCCTCAGGTTGGCAGGATGCACAACTATGATACCATTGTATTATCTCAAACATAAAAAATTTCAATAAATATAGCACATCTTAGTGTTCTAAATAAAAGGTTCTCAACAGGAAACATGAACTCAAACAGGATCTAGAAATGTTGCAACCCTTTATTTATATTAATAATAGAAAACAAGATGCATGCCAACTAAATACCTTGCCATGTGGCTTCTCATCAAATAAGGAACTACAAATACTGAAGCACAAATGCAGGCTCTGGATGGATCCACCAAACAAAGGTCTCCACGAGGTTTTCATCCTGGGATCAGATTAGAACTGGCCTAGCCAAGCTCTCAACAAAGCATAATAGGATAGATAACTCAAGTTGATCCAAAGGCATATCTACTCTCCCTTTTTATAAGCTCAATGGAATTTCTAGATGCCTTTATTTTATTAGTTTTCCCAAGAAACGAAGGCATATACTAGAGGCCAATTCCATGGGAAAATACCAGGTAAATTCTGTCCATTTGACAATATAAAAAAAAAAGGAATACTACGTTTTTAATAACTTTTCTTGAAATTTTTTTGTGAAGGAAAGGATGTTGAATTAAGGGGTATCACAGGGAAACCAGGAAATATAATAAGCTTTAATGGCATGACAAAGCTTCTAGAGAAATAACAACGGGGCATAATAACACAATTATGCACACTAGAGGTTCAAACATCAAAATCATCTATTTCTCCAAATCTCCAAAAAGTCTTGGACAATCATTCCAAGGTATCTGAGACTCCCAAAGGCCTCCCACCTATACGTGATCATGATCATGCTATTCATTTGATTCCAGGAAGTGTTCCTCCAAACATTAGACCTTACAGATGCCCCCATGCCCAAAAGAGTGAAATTGAACATATGGTGGCATAAATGGTAGAGGTCAGTATAATTCAACTTAGTCAAAGTTCCTTTCGCCTCCAATAGTATTGGTGCACAAGAAGGATGGGTCATGGCGCATGTGTCCGGATGATAGGGAGATCAACAAGTTCACTATTAAAAATAAATTTCTCATTCCTGTCATTGATGAATTATTGGATGAATTACATGGAGCAATTTACTTCACTAAGTTGGATATTCATTTATGATAACATCAAATTAGAATGAAGACTGAAGACATTCTGAAAACGAAATTTAGAACTCACGAGGGTCATTATGAATTTTTGGTCATTCCTTTTGGCCTTACCAATGTCCCTTCTACATTTCAAGGTTTGATGAATTCCATTTTCAAACCATTCCATAAAAAAATTGTGTTAGTATTTTTTGATGATATACTAATCGACAAAAAGTCTTGGAAGGATCTTGTTCAACATGTTGACAGGGTGCTCAAACTATTGGAGGAGAAACGATTATATGCAAAAACCGCCAAATGTTTCTTTGGAGTACAGGAGTTGGAATATTTAGGTCATATTGTATCTCATGAGGGTATTATTGCAAGTTTATTAAGAATTATGGGAGAATTGTAGCACCTCTAACAACATTACTAAAGAAAGATGCATTTTCTTGGATTCCTGAAGCAAATAAGGCCTTTGAACATCTTAAAGAGGCACTGTGCCAAGCATCGGTCTTAGATACACACGACTTCACAAAAACCTTTATTGTGGAATGTGATGCCTCGGGAAATGGAATTGGTGTTGTTTTAATGCAAGAAGGAAGACCCATTGCTTTTGAAAATTGTCCAATCAAAGGAAAATATTTACACAAAACCTATTTATGAGAAGGAAATGTTGGCAATACTACATGCACTAAAGCAATGGTGACCATACCTAATGGGAAGAAACCTCAAGGTAAAAACAAATCATGATGGTCTTAAATACTTTTCGAAAAAAAGATTGTCTTTAGAAGAGCAACAAAAATGGGTCATAAAAAAGTTTGGTAATGACTTAGAAATCATCTACAGAATAGGGAAGCAAAATGTTGTTGCATATGCACTCTCAAGAAAGGATGAAGATGTGGAAGCACTGCATTGTTCCATTTCTATTATCCAACCAGATTGGATAATCGAAACAAGGGATGAATAGAAGAATGACAAAGAAGTGTGGACACTCATTCAAAATTTGTAGCAAGATCCCAATACATATGATGCATTTAGCTGGAAAAATTATTCATTATGGTACAAAGATCACTTATATATTTGTAAGAATTCCCAACTCAAACAAAAGATTCTTTTGGAATTGCACACCTCCCCCTAAAGATTGCACTCGGGATTTTTAAAAACTTACCACTTGGTCAAGAAGGAATTTTTTTGGGATGGCCTTAAATCTAATATTCAAAAGTTTGTGGCAGAATGTTTGGTTTGCCAACATAATAAAGTTGAGAAAATTAAGACATTGGATCTGTTACAACCTTTATCCATTCCAAGTCAATGTTGGGAGGAGGTTTTAATGGATTTTATCACAAGTTTACCCAAGTTTGAAGGAAAGAGTGTCATCATGGTGGTAGTTAACAGACTTACCTAGTATGCACAATTTTATGAATTATCTCATACATTTAAAGTTAGTACAGTTGTTACTGTATTTATGGAAACATTTCAAAAGCTACATGGAAACCCAAAGATTATTGTAAGTGACAATAATCCCATTTTCACGAGAATTTTTTGGACGAAATTATTTTCTTGTCTGGGTACTTAATTAGCTCATAGCTCATCTTATCATCCTCAATTTCATGAGAAAACTGAGATAGTGAACAAATGTTTGTAAGGATATCTTCGTTGCTTTGTAACTAATAAGCAAACACGATGGGTCAAGTGGTTATCTCTGGCTAAATGGTGGTATAACACTTCCTTCCATACTGCAACAAAAATGACCCCATTTATTGCACTTTATGGATATCATTCACCGTCCATCACATCATCTTTAAGAGAAAAATCTAAGGTTCAAGCAGTGGAAGATCACATTGAGCATCAACAACAATTTCTCCAACTCTTAAAGGATAACCTCACTTTGGCGCATAATTGAATAAAACAACAGAAAAATCAACATCGTAACGAAAGAAGTTTTGATGTAGGAGACTGGGTATTTTTACGGCTACAACCATACAAACAAATGTCCCAGCTCAAGCAAGCTAAGAAGGATAATAAATTATCACCAAAGTACTATGGTCCTTACAAGGTGTTGCAAAATATTGGTACTATGGAATACAAATTGGAGCTTCTAACATTTTCTCGAGTGCACCCAATTTTCCATGTTTCATGCTTAAAGAAGGTTATAGGTGACAAGCTCCCAGTTCAAACAATATTTCCAGAACTTGACGAGGAAGGAAAAATCATATTGGAACTTGAAGCAGCCAAGGAAATAATAACTTGACAACTATGAAATCGACCAATTTCAGAGTATCTCATCAAGTGGAAAAACTTACTCACTGAAGATTCCACATGGGAGGATGATAATTTTATACAAAAGCATCCAGAACTACTCAAGCATTGAGGACAACACTTTTTTGAAGGAGAGGGGCATGCTAGGTCCCTATAATACTAGTGTATCCCCTTATTGTTATTATTAGTGTATCCCCCTTATTGTTATTATTGTGCCCCATAGAATCTTACTATTGTTATTTTTGTGCCCTTACATTATGTTGGCTTTCATTATATTGTGACCCCTTAGACTCTTATATATAGAAATGAGGTTTTGTCATTTGAATCATCCAAGAATTTTTCATTTGTGTAATGTAAAGGAGGTTTCCCCCTTGAAGAGGATATTTTTTAAGTCGTTGATCTATTATTTCTATTGTTTTGTGAACTGGTTGATTTATCTTGAAATTTCAACCAAGATCGTGGATTTTTTTTATTATTTCAAATAAAAGTTTGCAATTAATTATATATATATATATATATATATATATATATATATATATATATATGCTACTCTATGAGTCACTCCATGATCAAGGATTATTCTTCGAGAACCCACCACTGCCAGATTTCTTTTTGACGCCCTGCATCACATACAATAGTTTATGGATTTCCTCCATTCTTGAGAATCTCTATCTTTGGTCTTTCTTGTTGAACTCTTATTTTCCTTTGCCCTTGTTATCACATATTTTAACCAAATTTTCTCACCATGGAAACACGTCCTTCCAAGTTTGAGGTATACTTACATGAAAATCTACTTCAACAAAAGTTGATTTCCAGACTGGCTCAATGTAATCCCACTTAAGAAACATGTGTTCAATATTTTCCTCTTCTCTTGTCAATAGAAAAAGTTTTGAAAGACCTTATATTCCTTTTTTTAAATATTTTCTGCAATCAAGATTTTTCTATGAGCAAGTGTCCAATAGAAAACTTTTATTGTAGGAAGATGCTCCCCCATCCCATATTGTTTTCTAAATTGTAGACTTGTGTAATTGTATTGGTTATGCAATGTTTATTTGATACCCCCTTTTCACAATGTAGTCACCTGTTTTTTCTCCCCATTATATTCTGTCCTTGATTGATCCGAGTTGGCCCACTTAAATTTTGAGCATGGAATATTGATCATTTAAATTTTCCAGAAGATTTGGTATTTTCCATCCATTACATAGTCCAATTCCTTGCTCGTCCCATTTTGTGATGTCATTGAGTTGAATTAGATTATTCTGGGTCATCCACCACTTTGTAGCATCTAGACCATGGACTAGAGGTTGTTTTCCAATTATGCCATCCTCCCATATTTTTCTAGCCAAATGATTTGAATTAATTGTCGATCATTTTTTTGGGTAAGCTTGATGGGACTACATCTTCATCATGTCTAATATATCACCTTGATCGGGGCAGAGAATTGAACCAGTGACTTCACATCAAGGTGTTCCTTAATAGATCACCTGATCACCATCTATCCAAGCTCCCGTGGACAATTATCAATCATTTTTTTTTATGTTGTGTTTCTTTTTAAAATTTCTTTGAATTAATTATCGATTTTTTTTTTATGTGTTTCTTCTTAAAATGGCTTTAGCATGATGATTTATATTTATTTTTACCCATCATTTAAATATCATGTATTATATGTGTTTTCATCCATAAAATATGGTTCAAAAAAGTAATTTCATAAATGTACACATTTTATATTACTTTGGAAAGATAAAACAAGTTCAATCATGTGCATTCGCTTTGTCAAACTAGTCAATGATTTGGTCCAATTATGTATAGCCATTTTTTTTTTGTATTTCAAAGATTTTACAAATGATCCTAAAACAATCTTGAAATTACTTGAGTAGCTTGGTTAAACCTATTAACTATAATCAATTTTGAAAAGGAACAATTGATCTCAACTTTCAACATGATGAGTTGCACTGAAGAACCTTATAAATAATAAAACAAGTTTGAACGCACTTTCAAATAAATTTTTTGGAGGATTTTAACATTTTAACCAATAATAATATACAGGGCATGCATTTTTTATGAATCGTAATTCATAATCGTTCAACAAGTAAAACGACAAAACTCTCTCATTAGCACCCCAACACTTGAAAGCCTCGAACTTCGCTGCATTCAAATTCAAGTATGAATGTACCAAACACATCAGAGCCATGATAACCACATATTTGAGATTTCCATATCCAATCACGAAATAGATCCACTTTGTAATCAAACTAATAAATAGAGCCATTTCATAAAAACTAAGATCCATACCAACACTAAAGAAACTATATAAAAACTTTCAAAAAAGAAAAAAGAAAAAAAGAAGCTATTTTACCTAAATAAACAACAAAAGTTCTATTATTTCTTTTGAACAACTTAAATATCTTTAAATTTGATTACTCTATCCTCATAGGTTAGTGTTTTATATAGCATACCAATAGCCCATGGGTGTGAGCATGTTATGTAAGTATCAAACTTTAAGCTTCGAGGTTAAGGATTTAGGTGTCAGTGTGCACATTGCAGGGTTACATGATGTAAGTGGAGATGGAGATGGGCTTTTCATAACATGTCCAAAGATCTATTGTGGAGGAGTGTGTTCTTAGCTTGGGGTGCCCTTGTTGCGTTGAGACTCCAAGTTCTTGGAGTCTCAATGCTATAGGGGCATGCCAAGCTTATCTTAGAGTCTCAACATTATGGAGCATGTTGTACTTATCTTGAAGTCTCCTCTTGGAATTTTAGTATTGTGAGTGCAGTATAGTTTAATATTTATCTTGAAATTTCAACCAATAAGATCATTGACTTCTTTAATTTTTTCCAATCATATTTGCAATTACCTACATAAAAAAATATTAGAATATTTTCACTGCATATCATAAATTCAATATTTTGAAAAACCATGGGGCACTCGAATTAGGAGGGTTCACAACTCACACTTGTGATTCCAACAAATCTCTACCGAATTTTGAGCAAATTAAACCAAAAACCTCCCAAAATATATAATAGATCACAACATATCATAGATTCAATACTTCGAAAAACCATGAGGGAGAGTTTACAACTCAAACTTGTGATTCCAACAAATCTCTACCAAATTCTGAGCAAATTAAATCGAAAACCTCCCAAAATATATAATAGACTAACAATATATATATATGAATGAATGAATGAATAAAACTACTTCCCAAATTCCTCCGGGATGGATTTCCTTTTGATGCCCAACATAACATATTTATGAATTTCTTCCATTCTTGAAAGTCTCTATCTTTGGTCTTCCTTAGTGAACTCCTCTTGTCCTCTCCTCTCTCCTTGTTATCACATCTTTTAACCAGATTTTCTCATCCACTTCCAATTGTTATACGTCTTTCTCTGTCATACCTTTTACCAATATTGTTTCCGTTAGGAGCCCTCTAGCTTACACAACAACTTTCCTCCGCGGCAGCAACTCATTTCGAAATAGGGTTGCATATGGAGCACCACCCCTGCGAACAAGACTGATTGCCCCCATTCCACGAGCACGAGGCGGATGGATCCTTGTATTTCCCTTTGACAAGGTACTTTTAGAGCCATTTTTGTCAATGTATGCTTGTCCCGCCAAATATAAGAGGGCAAACCTTGGATCTGCGCTCATCAGGCCTCTCCTATTACCTCCCTTGCTTCCTTATTCTGCATCCAGAGAGGATTAAACTTGATGACAGGGGACCATAGTTGTGAGTTTGCTGGAGAGAGAGAGACATATGAGTTTTTGATCAGATGGGACCATTAATCTCCAGATTTTCCAACAGCAGGTCCTTGTTTACAGAGAATCAATTTAGTCTTGCTGCGATTTGCCCTAATCCTATCCTTCTATTTGTCCAGAAGTATTTTCCTTTTGGGGGTTGAACATCCATAGGATTCCACTCTTGCATCGGATCTTCCAATGTCTCCAGGAAAAGGTCCCTAACTGCACTTGCCCCTTTTTCCTCATCTGCACCTAACACTAAATTGAAATACCTCGCCACGACACAGCCGTCAACTGTGATTGCATCCTTCATTTCCTTAATGGATTGCCAGCAGTCCATCTTTTCCCTATCATCCATTGGCACATATATATTGGATATTTCGAAATGGTTCCCACTGTCTATATTCTCCAGATCTGTATAGATCCAGAGCTGCGTGGTTTTTGATCGATTTAGTTTGAACTTGTCCTGTTTCCGTCGCGTGCATATTCTTCTAGATGCTCTTCTGGAGCTTACCGCTAATCCTGTACTTTCTTTCCGATATTTGTTTCCTGCTTCAGAAGCTTCACATTCTGCTAATTTAGTCTCATGGATTAGTAGCATGGCTGTCTTCTCCTCTTTGATTGAATCTTTCATTACAACATAATGTTTGAGTTTACCGCCTATAACTCTGTTTTAAGCCCTGTTCTTTGCATCCCTTTTTTCCGTGGTTATTCATGTTGTCTACATTGATCGCAAAGGCATTAGAGGGATGAAATAGTGCAGATATTCATGGTACAGAGATGCAGTGATAAATGTGAAAACTTGCCGCCAATGTGAAGAGTTTTATCTAGGGTAATTCAGTTAAGAGTTTTATCTAGGGTAATTCAGTTACTGCAACTCACATAGGGATTTTTTTTTTCCAATAAATTTTGGAAATGATTATTTTTCAACGTTATTTACAACAGTTACCATAAAAGTTTTCCGAGAAGTGTCTGAGAAATTATATCCAACATTCATCCAATTTAAAAACTTCAAATATTAGTCATTTTGCGACCTGTGCCACAACAATGAATGCAAATTATAAAACAACAATTGGAAAATGATTCACTATCTTAACAGAGCATCAGTTTCTTAATTTCAATTTCACAATTTGACTTTCAGATCATTAGCCATTGAGCGAAATTGATCTCTTTTGCAGAACACCCTTTCCACCCTTTTCTTATGAATGAAGAAAACGAGAGAAAAAATATTTAAGTTTGAAATATCCAGTGGATTGAAAATTATTGCAGGTACGGAAATCCGTGGCTTGAATGCTGCAATGCTTCAACATTGTTGAGTATTTAATACATTCAATTGAATGAAATGAACAAGAAGAATACATTTAAACAACAGAGAACATATTATGCTCCCGAATGTGATGGATGTCATGGATTTTATGACATGATTAAATGTAAAATAGAATGAATGAATAATGAAGGAAGGACTAGGGTAAGGGGACAATTCGCGTCCCATTGTATTCCTTACAGAAGGAGATGAAGAAATTGCTGCCTAAATACCGATGCAGAGGATCTCAAACGCTGCATCGGCGCGAGATGCAGGAAGTTGCCAAGCGCCAGAGGTAGCCATCAGTCCTCCTCCAGAAGAAGCGCCCTCACCCTCATTTTTAGGCTTCCAAGTGTTATTGTTGTCAGTTGGATGATAATACATGCGCGATGTCTGAGGGCAGTGAGATTGAAACCTGGTAACAATCCTTATACCCGCATCGAACATTTCCATGTATTTAGCCATGGGGACAATAAATTAACTGTGCTGCTCCTATAACAAACAGGGCGTAAGAAATCACAAGAGGGATCTCAACACAAGAGAAGCGCAGCAGCAGATTTAGGCTTCCACCGCCACCAAGAGGCGGAGGAGGAAGACGACCTAGGAGACATGCGAATAGAAACAGAGTGACAGAATGAGGAGAGGCGTGGAGAGAAGTTGAATTTATATAATTGTGAAGAGATGTCTTTCGGAAAGTGGTCGGAAGGAAGGATTTCTCCGCGTTCGTACGCCAAGTCCAGATTGGCAGCAGCGAGGAATCTTCCTTCCTCGTTACTACTTTAGTTGGTTCAGCACCTGGCGGTCCATATGACCGTCGGGGACTCGAACCCCACCAGGCTGTTACTGCTTTTATTTCCAAACGTCTGGAATTAGTCCGCAGCCCACCAACGAAGTAGACAAAGTTCCAACTGGTTAACCAAGGAACTCGTGACACGTAGGTTTCGATATTTTGGGGTGTCCATTTCACAAACGGAGGCATCGCGCATTTCTCGTCGATTGTGATGTTGGAAACGTTGTCCACGTTTTCCATGAACTCTGTTTTTCACATAAATTGATTTTATTGTTGACCTCATATTTTGAACGCCTTAATTGATTTCATTGTTTAAATATCAAGCCATGTGACGATTAGTGGAGACCCCATGATTTTCAACCAAGCCTTGAAGTTTGGGGCACTCCGTTGTGATTTATTGAGGACAACAAGACGTGTACACTATACAACTTTTTGGGTCCATTAGTGATAGGAAGTCTCTCTCTTGGGTCGAACGAGATCTTAATGCCTTTCTTGACAATATAGTGAAGGTTGGTATGTGACAAAAGCACCTTGGGTGGTTCACATAGATTAGGTAATATTTTCTCTCGTATGGAGGGTTTGAGAAATATGTTAATAGTGTCTACAAGTCAGCTTTTTATATTTTTTACATTTAAATTACAAAATACAAAGATATAATAACAAAGCAATGAGCAAAAATATATTTTAAGAGTTTTTGAGAAGAAAGTACTAGAACTTAGTTGCATATCGGTTCACAACAGATTATTAGTGTTACCGTGGAATGGAAAAGCAAAGATTGAAGCAAACACATAAGCAATAAGCTACGAATTAGTTCATCAACATATAACTCATATGAAAACACACATGCACACACGTTAGAAGTATCGGATGGTCATTACAACAACCATGAAAGTGCATGGAATCAATGCCAAAAGTGAAGAGCTTCTTATTGAAAATGTTGCAAATAAAAGTACATGTACAACAGGTCCATCAACATACAATAATGGAATGTGGGTTGCTCATCTCATCTCCAAGATAAGCTCTTAGTCTCACCACAACTTAACATAAAATCTGCCAAAAGCAAGAGCGCTCAAAACTACCTAAATGAAAACAACAATCTAAATGTTAAAAGATTCAAGTGCTAAAATCCCCTCATCAAAAAGCAAGAGAATGTCTTTATACAAATGGGAAGGTGACTCTTCACCTTCCCATAACTCTTCAATTACCTCATGACCTATTCACTATTAACTCTTATTTAACTTTTAGCATTTACTACTTTAATCTAAATTATTCACAATATAATAAGAGATAAAATATGAAATTTCCAAATATGCTTTGATTCAATCATCCCTAGCGCCTTGGAAAAAAGGGAATGTTGTTGAAGGTTCTGGGATAGCCATTGTTAGTGCTATTACTATTGATAATAAATTCCTCAAAAGATGTACCCTTTAGCTACTAATATCATCACATCACAAGACAAATTTAAAGATGGAAACGAGGATAGTTCTGACAATAGATATTCTTGAGGCTCAATGAATATAAGTCTACTCAAAACATGCCCAGAATAATTCCCACATCCAACATGAATTTTATTAGTGAATGTGCATTACCATGGCCCATTCTCCTTTTCCATTCTGAAAATCAATTTCATTTTCAACCACTAAAAAGTGCTTCTTTAGATATTTACAACACTAGCAACCTTGGCATACTCCAAACTCTTCATCCATGTTTCCAACTCCAGTTCCCCCTCTCGAAGAAGTGATGACATGTTCTGAGACAAGTGGTCCACTTAAAACTTTGCGGCCATGTACATGGTAAGCATCTTCTATAACCTCGAGTTCTTTATTTGAATGAGACCTATCCTTGTCATATTCAATATCATCTAGTATGGAGTGTTGGGAATTGACACACTCTTGCCAAATTGGTTTTTCATCCTCAATAACATCAAATTTCTCTTTTAGACCATTTCCAGATTGAAGTGACAAAGAAGATAATAGAGGGCTTGGATGAATCGGCATAGCAAATTCTTCATCCTTTTCAGACCTCTCCACCTTAAGAGAACTAAGAGTGACAGAAGGATCATTCTATGATGTCATTCTTGAGAACTCCATTTTGTTGGTTTCACGTTCCCTGGTTGTTCCTTTGTGGAAGTGATTTCAATATCATCTTGAATCAAAGCAGTCTGAGCCTTTGGAGCCTTCAAATTAAAAATCCAAGCACTAGTACCTTGGATGCATTCATTATGTGATCTCTCTTCTTTCTCTTCACAAGACATTTATTTTGTGCCACTCTGTCCATTTCTCTTAGCTTCAAGATCTTATAACATTCACCAGGAGGAGGTAAGCCATCATGAACTATTCAAGCCACATAGTCATTTGAACGGGCATGCTTGAATAAGTGATGTTTCAATAGCTTTGTTGTTGATGATCGTTTTTTAGGATCTTTTACCAAGCACATAACTACCATTTCCATGAAAGACTTGGAAAATCTCATCCCTTTAATAGTCAAGACCTATGGGTGTATTCTACAAAGTCGTAAGCAAGACCTTCATTGGAGGATATTTGGAAAATGGATCATGACCGTGAGCAAGCTCTAATGCAATTATCCCAAAGGACCATATATCAGCTTTGAATTCATATCCATGAAGTTGTTCCATAACTTTAGGTGCCATCAAAAGTGTTCCTGGAGAATTTCCTATCACCAGAATCAAGCATGCAATCGCTTGCATCAACTATTATGTTTCCAACCTCAACATCTCAATGTATATGTCCATGACTATGCAGATACTCTAATGCCTTCAAAACTTATCACAAAAATGTTGCAATGATTGGCTCTTTGAACCTGTCTGACTAGGCAGATTTTATCATATGAAGACCAGATCCCTGAGACATGTATGGCAATACATCCCAAAGACTGTGATCTACTATAAAAGAGAAATATGTATTAAAAACATTCGAACAATCAATCAAGATCATTGTTTATGCTTCTTGATGAATGGCATCCATCTTACTGCCAATATATATGACGTTTGGTTGTACTTCGACCGATCACCTCACGTTGTGGAAATTCATGTACTCAATTCCTTGCGTTGTAGTGCATCATTGCTTAATTATTTGCGATATGTATTACATCCTTACTCCATTTCTTGTGATATATCACATCCTTGCCCAATTCTTAGCAACATGGTCGCAGTCTATCTTGATAATTAGCAATCAAGTCGCATCTCATTTGGATGCTTGGAAATCATTTGCTAGGAATCCTCATTGTTTGAGCTATGGTCACAATTTTCTTCTCTAGTTTGTGATAAGCCCTTCTGTCATTGTTTGCTTCCTTAGATTTATTAATAAGTTCCTCATAGAGACTTGATTCATTAATTTGGCCACCATGAACAACTGAGGTTCGATCAACATTTTGAATTGTAGAAAATCTATGAGTTGTGCATCCCATGGAAGCTTTCTCGAAGGCATGTTGAATGATATTCTTGGATTTTGCACCAAATTCACTCATTGCTTCATTAAGTAGAAGGATTGGGGGATTCCTTATCAAAGCTCTCACAGTGGTTATTCATTGTTTTTTACCTCTAACATTTGATAGTGCCATCTTAATAAAATCGGGACTGAAGCTACCATTTGGGAGTATAACCATAGAAAGAGCATAGAAGCATAGAACAATTGCACTTAACATCTCTAAACACAAAATCAACCATTCAGAAACTGTAGAAAAAGGGGCTTATATTTTTATCAATGAGGTCTAAGTTTTTCTTCAAAAATTGATCCTCAACCTTGAAAACCCTAATAGTCAATGTTCCTGCTATGGACTTTCCAAAATTATATAATAGGTGATTTCATTGTACCATTCAGTCTTATCAGTTCTTTGGAAGAAGCAAAATAGTATTTATGGAGTTGGAGGGTCAAATAAATCATTGGAATGGCCACAAACAAAACTTGCCATATTACAACAACCACAACTCCAAGATTGCTATAAGTATTCATGGTAAATGACATGGTGAAGATAAAAGTGAAAGGAATGCCTACATTGAGGATGTTGAAATTTGAAGAAACCCTTCTCAGAACTCCACCCAATGGATTTGCATCAAAGAATGTCATTGGTGCTCAAAATAAATAAGTTAGAAGCTCAAACAGGAAGGACTTTGATGCCTCAAGTCCCAAAATAACACAAAATAGTGAGTGAAGTAATAAGAAGAATATAGGTGTGAACCCAATGGTTAAGTACATTGTTATTAAACTTAATACATTGACTTGAGGACTTTGCACCTTTGCAACCATCCAAGTATTTCCTGAAATCTACTCAGTCAGAAAAATAAGATGACCAAGACCAGCACAAGAACAATACAAGAAACCTTTATTTTGTTTCAAATAGTCAATATATGGCTTCAAACCAGTGTCCCAAACTTCCTTCTTGTTACAAGTTATTTTGTCACATGGCCTTGAAACCGGATCAATCAACATCCTTTAACACTTTGTATTCATCCCCTGCAAAGCCTAGAGCATCCTCTCTCCAAAGAGGAAAAGAATTTTGGGTTAAACAACTAAAAAACCTAATTTTTGGTCCCATCGCACTTTCCCTTCATGCAACCTACACTGTTGTAGGTTGTACACAAAGCAACTACACTGACCAACATATGTTTACTTTGATGCAAGTGTGATGGCCTCTAGAATTCAATAAAAATAAAAAATAAATTTGAATCTTCTCTTTCCAAAAGCTTCCCGAGTGCTTTTAACTATTCACTATTAGATAAATTTCTCAAACTCCTATACTTGAGGTCTTATCTCATATCCCTAGAACTTATCCTCCCTCATATGTGGATCTAAGTCCTAGATTGGTAAATCCCAAACCACCCTATTCACCCTATAAATTCACTGCCTCCAATAGAGTCTGGGTTGGCTTTTGGAGACTCTTAGTTATGCCTTCATGTTGTTGCTTTGTGCCTAAGGATCCATTATCCATCCATTCAGTTGATTTGTGATTGAAGACTTGCTTTGTGGCAAAGGAAGGACAAGTTAGTTGGGAGACATCTACAAGGTCAAGGTCTGTAAAGGATTGTAATTTCTCCTACTTTCATTAATACAAAAAGTGTTTTATTTTCCTATACTTATGTCTCATTAATGCATATGTATTACAATTCCTTCTTGACTCGATGTTTAGATATGTTAGTACATGCTATTTGTATGTTGCAATGTTGTTGCTTGTTTTAATTGTCTTGCAGGTCCTATTTATAGCGAGTGCAGTTGGAGCTAAAGCTTACAAACAAGGAGAAGAGGAAAGCTTGAGTTGGAATCCAAGTAGGTATTTCCTCCATGTTCTAATTTCTCTAAGGAAAACATAAGTCTTTTTGTCTATGTTATTTCTAGATCAAGCCACTAGATCTAGGGAGTTCGCTTCTATTCGCAGAATAAAATTATTTGCCAAACACTTATCTTCCCTTTTAACATGATCAATATGTTTGCGTACCAAAACAAGAATGCCCAGATTTCAAATGAAATTCTAGTGCAACCAATGGCCAAACCTTTGGATAGCCCATGCTTAATGCCTATATTTACTACAGTATTTAAATAAGCTTCATACTTTTCCATAGTTTTCTTCTCTCCTAAAAGAAAAAACATCGTTCTGATCAATGATAGTTCTTTCTCTGCAATCTTGCCTGCTCCTTAGAATTATGTTTGCATTATAGGAGCAATTCCCTTCAATGTTTTTCCATACAAAAATCTTACGATCACAAGTAATACAAGAAGAGGGAAGGTTTCCAATTCTAATCTCCAAGACAAGTAGAATGAAGTTGCACAACTGGAAACAGTTGTTGTTTTATTCATCAAGGAGTTTGAAATTTTTTCATTGATGACATCCTGAATAACAAAAATATCCTTGGAAATTATTGTTACAACCTCTGATATATCGCTCCCTTGCTTGTCCGTAAAGATTCCAACCTATCTTCCCTTAGCACAACATCCAAATATTTTGTGTGAATACGAAACTCTATCTCTCTACTATCCTTGTTTTGACAACTTCCAACAATATAAAGCCTTCTTACAATTTTCACATCTACATGACTTGGTGCTTCCATGTTTACTATTTTCATGGAAATGGGAAAAGACTATAGTTGAATACCATTGGCCTTCCCTAGTCAAAATTGAGCAATTGAGGTGAAATTATGTAATTCCTCTAGTCCCTCCAATGCATGCACCTCTCAGTAACCAAAAGTATGTTAGGGAACTTTCCCATAAGTGCTTTTGCCTATTCAAGATTTAAGCTAGAATTGAGGAGATATGCCATAAGAGGATGAAGATTTCCACCATTTTCCAATCTAGCGGGTTTCATTATATTCTTAGGCGTGGATCTACATTTGTTCATATCATCTTTGCAATGCGATCTAATTTTTTTCATTTGATAATCAAGGTAAAGTCACTTTTAGGCATTAATTATATCAAATGTGTTGGTTGTGCAACAATTAACTCCATCTAAGCAATATGCTAGCCAAGTAACCAAAACACCATTTGTTAAACTATAGCTTGAGCAAGCATGTTTTCAAAGGATATGTGATCACTATATTTAGTAATGCCTTTATTACATAAATTTGACATTGATGAAGAGATTATTACTTGACCAGGTCATGACAAACATTCATTTTGGGATTCAAGATGATTAAACCATTATAAAAAACACAACTAAATAGCGCATAAAAACATACATGAAACTTAAAAAGCAAGGAGGGCCCAAAATTTTAAGTGCATAGGTTGAAAATTGTGGAGGGTGTGGGGGGAGGGTGTTGTAGCGACTACAACAATTTTTTTATCTATGTCACCATCTTTTCACATAATTTAGTAGGTGGCTAGCAATTTTATTTGTATTTTTTCATGAATGATAATGTTGTTGTTTATGAGGAGTTACTTGGTATTCAATTAACATTGATCCCTCTTAAATCTGGATCTATCAAGTGTTAATAAGGATCAAATCTCTCAAGATGCAAACCTATTTTTGAGTACAAAACTTGAGGAAAAGTTTGCACCTCCAAGTGTTTGATTCCGATTGGTCTTGGATACATGCGAAGTTAAGATGGATCTATGATGGTTCTTAATAATATTATTAATATTTTATATAAATTTCACATCTCTCTATATATATTTTTATTTTATTTTATTAAAATACATATAATTAGTATTACCCATTATATATATATATTTGTTTAATTTTTTTTATGTGATATGCATAACATTGATGATACATACAGATAAATAGATATATAATTTAAGAAAAAAATTAATTGTAAATGTTGAATTTTTATATGCTTATTAGTTAAATTTAAATATGAAGTTCTGAAATATAATAGTTATGAATATGAATACTGTTGTAATATGAATAACGTTGTAATGTTTATCCTGTCTTTTAAATATTTTGACTCGATCAAATTATATAAAATTTATAATTAAAATTAAATTAATAACGTGAAAACAATTTTACTTAGTCAAAATAAAATAATAATAATAAAAAGTTATGTTAAAATATAAATAACTTCATAGTATTGACCCATGGTATTCATGTGGAATATAGCCTATTTAAAGGGGGGAATTAGACTAGCCTGGATCCATCTTAACTCTGGATTTACCAAGTGAGAGATTTGATTTAGTCAAAATAAAATAAAAATAATAAAAAATAATGTTAAAAAAAAAAACTTCATAGAATTGACCCATGGTATTCATGTGAAACATAGCCAATTTAAAGGAGGGAATTAAACTAGCCTACATCCATCTTAACTCCGGATTTACCAAGTGCAGAGATTTGATCCCTCTTAGAGCTTGGTAGATCCAAAATTAAGATGGATCTAGTTTCAATTTACATGGTCAAATGGATATATATAAGGCATAACCTAACTAACAAATGAAAATCTAAGTAATAGATAAAATAGTTTTTTGTGAGAACCCAACAATACAATTTCTAGCGAATTTGTGATTTTTCGTTGTTTAAAATACACTTTTGAATGCATAAATGGATTCAACATTCCGAAAAACCCCTAAGACACTCGATCTTTGCAAATTAAACGACTTAAACTTATGATTTTTTAAAATTTGTACCGGATTTTGAACAAAATTGATATAAATTTCACATCTTTGTATATACAAGTATTCTTATTTTTAATTTATTAAAATCCTGATAATGCATATAGTTACCCATTTTATATATAATTGTTTAATTTAAATTTTTTATGTGATATGCATAACATTGATGATCTTGTTGGTGGCACTCCCTCCCTAACTTCTAGGTCTGTAATTTGGCTACTTTATTCCTTGGTGCGTGGCATTCCACATTTTCATGTGATATGCATAACATTGGCGATCTTGTTGGTGGCGCTCCCTCCCCAACTTCTGGGTCTGTAATTTGGCTACTTTATTCCTTGGTGGGTGGCATTGAACGTTTTCATGTGTGAGCAGAGCATGGCTCCTGGAGGTTGAGGCTTTTTAGTGGTCTTGGGGCGTATGGGAGGACTCTTTTCTGTGTTTGTTGGGAAATTGAATTGTTCCCTTGCGCCTCTCTTCTCCGGGATTTCCTAAGTTTTGGCGGTCTCTGCGTCAGGGGTTGTTGTGGAAAGTATTTTGGGAAGGTTGGCTTGTTGTCGTCCAGCGTCGAAGTGAGGGTGGTCAACTGCTAGCTCAACCCCATCCTGGTGACTCGAATTTGTGGGTCTGGGCGTATGGAGTCTCGTCAGTGAGGGAAGGGCAAGACTTGGAGGTTGTTGTTGCCATATGTATCCCACCAATTTCTTTGTTCAAGCCGACGCTGATTCTATGAGAATGCATCCAGTTTCGCGTCGTGGTCGGTCCTCCTCCCCCACAAATCCCAACTTGGCTGGACAAGGGGATCGAGAGTCTTAATTATAGGCGATGGTATTGGAAGTAGTGAAAGTTGGGGCTAGCCAGGGTGGCAAGACTGCAGGGTGCTTGATGCGGGTGGCGTTTGGCATACGTAGAGGTCGTGGTCATGGTGGCTCGGTGATTAGGCGTGGGGGTCGCACACCACAACCTTAACGACATGGTGGGGTGAGGTGACGTGGCGTCATGGGACGACGAGGAATGCAAGACGTGTGGTGCATGGTTCGAGGGAAATTCGTCAATGTTTTCTGCAGAATTGCAAGTAATTGATCCAATCCTTGTTGGAGTGGCTGGAAAAAATGGATCGGATCCGTCGAGAAGAACATGCTGAACTCATAGCTACTTTGAACAAAATGCACTACTTTCAATGCCATGTCCGAGAACGAGTTGTGGTGGTCTAGCGAGGACATAACATGTTAACTGAGAAGGTGGAGAAGATGGATCCTTGGATGGCTCACTTTGAATAGCATGTCCAATGCTCTTTTCGCCCTCTACCTCCTCCTAGAATAGCCCCAGAAAACCCAGCCTCAATTACATTAGACGACTAGCATGGTTACAAGTGTTCTCCTTGGTTATGTGTTTTATGGTGCTTTTGGCCTCCAAGGTTATGGACAATGTCTCTAGTTTCCTTTCGGTTTTTTGTGTCACATGTTGCTTGCGGTAGCAACAAACCCGGTCAGGGTGAGACTACTTGTGTTTTGCTAATGATGTACTTACTTTTTATGAATGAATAGATCGTTGACTCTCATATATGTGTGTGTGTGTGTGTGCGCGCGCGTGCATGAGTATGTGTGCGTGTACGTGTGTTTCTAAAGTATTATATTTTATATTTATTTTACTATGATATAGATATTATTATTATTATTTCCTATAAAAAAATTGTTTATAATTATATTGATAAAAAAAATTACAATATAACAAATCGAATTGATAATCTATTATTTTTATTGTTTTTTACTTTTTATTATTTTTTAAATTGAGTTAACATTATTATTATTATTATTATTATTTGATTTAGTGGTTCATTTTACAAACACTACAATATCTCTACCATATTGACCCAAAATTTAAATATTTACACTCATTTACAATCACTAAAACATCTCTCCCATATTGATCCAACATTTGAAAGTTTACACTCATTTATGGACACTACAACATCTCCCCATAATGGGTTGTAGAGAGTCTCTTGACACAATTAGAAGTGTTCTTGTGAAATTAGTTTCCAATAAGAGAATAATTGAAGAGGCTTTACAAGGAAGAGAGGATTAATATAAATAAACAAGGAAATGAGAAGGTATAGGTGAACATTGGCCTTGAACAATGTTTATCATACATAACTAGTCGACTACATGTTTTGACCAAGAACCATTATCTCCAAGGCTCGTATGTATTTTCCTTAAGAAGTGCATTATGTTTCACATGTCATGGAAAATGGATGCGAAATGACCCAAAAAGTTGGGGTTCACTTGGCATCAAGAAATTGAGAAGATTTAAAGAAGATTGGGCCTAGTAGATTCCTAATTAAGCATTCTTAAATGAATTTAGGGTATTAAGGACTCGAAATGAAGAATCCTAGTCAAATGTAGGCTAGATTAGGGGGTTGGAGTCCAAGTTAGTTCCCAAACAACAAAAAAGTCAATTGATCACCCTAAGAGATATAGGAGACTCAATCCAACTATTAAAGCCAAGAGATAAGAAGAGGCTTGGTATAATACCCTATTTAATCAATAGATATCCCAAAAGAGATTGTGCATCTAGGCTAAGGTTGTTGGGGTACATCAGACTCAATAGTTCATTAAGACCTCATCAAGAACTACACTCTATCCATCATTTGATCCTCTTTTATACATTATTAGGAGCACATATGACCACTTTTCATTCACTACTAGATATTATGTATCATTTGACACATTTTATATTTTTAGCAAGGGTGCCACATAGGATGACATGTGGCACTAACGGAACACTAGTTGTAGGATGAAATGACTATTTCCACCCCATAAATGTGTACAACCTCATGCATAGGACTTCCTAGAGTGAGTGTGAATTTCCTCCCTACCTTGTAGCAACTAACAACTATTTTTCTCTCTACTTCCCTTGTTAATTGGATTTTAGACCTATTTTGTTATTTAACTAGTTAGTTTGCATGTGAAGGTTATTAATCAATTCTAGTTGATTTCTAACTCTTCTTACTTCCAATTCACTTCATTTTAGGATATATTGCTAATTTTGGGTCTCCAAGTGTAATTTTGACTTACTTGCCAACTAAAGCAAGTGCATTTGAGTTATACTAAGTTCATGCTTATGGAACCCCAATCTAATTCAAATTGGTTGGCCTCCTAGAGAGTCTATATATTGTATCCATGTACAGCAATAACATATCATCATATTTTATGATTAATTTGAATTGTCTCCTTGGTTCATTATTAAATTTCTCAGTAATTTCATTCTCTCTTCTTTCTCATTTTGAAAGTAGCTAATTCAAGGTTTTTCCACACTTAAATCTTGTGATTTTACTTAAAATCCAACAAAATTAGAGTGACATAAGGGAGACAAAAACCAATATAGAAAAACCTTTGATATGAAGATGGAGAGATAACCAAGTAACCATTAAATGATTCACATACGAAAAAAACACAAAATAAATTCCACCATAATATTTTTGAGTGAATAAATTTATGTAAATACTAAAATATAAAATCAATACATTATATGATAGAGAAACCATATTAAGCAAACAATCAAGGAACAAATAGTAATGTGGCTATATGAAGCAGCAATATGAAGCAATAATCTTATACATGCTTTAAAAAATGAAAAGAAATAAACTTACAAGAATATAATTTGTAGTTTGAGACACTTAGACAATTGTGTAAGTAAATAATACTCCCTATATTACAGAGGACGAGCCAATATCACCAAACTCAAAAATAAATCAATTTGAGATTATCAAACTCAAAGATAAATTAATTTAATGCATATGGACACAACAATCTTATAACGATGATTGATTTATTTTTACTCATTATTTATATTTATTTTTATTCATTATTTATGACAATCTTATAACAATGATTGATTTATTTATTATTTATTTATTATTTGTGATGTTTGATATGTATCTTTACCTATAATTTAAATATCATGTATTATATATGTGTTTTTGTCCATAAAATATGGTTCAACCAAGTAGTATCATAAATATATGTGTTTTATATTACTTTGTAAAAATAAAACATATTTAATCATGTGCATTCTTACTATTAAATTAGTCAATGATTTAGTGCAATTATGTATAGTCATTGTTTATATCATTTCAAAGATTTTACGAATAGTCTTGAAACATTGTCCAAAAGGTTTTCATTAATTTGGTGAGTCCTCTTTTTAATTCTTGTGGATGTGGAATGGCCATTCATATCATCCATGACCTATTTTATACATTTTACTGACACTGCGGCTCAGCTTGGGATCTAATACTCAAGTCGAACTTCTAGCACTTTGGGGGGTCCTCCATTGTGCCCTTTGGCTTGACATCCGATCTCTCTTTTTCTTTGGCAACTCTAAATCTATTATTGACTGGGCTAACCACAAGGGTTCGCAAATTCTCCTGCTCACCAGAATTGGAAATTTTGAATCAGAGATCGGTTAGTGGTTTTTCTTCAGCTCCCCATTTTGCACATCTACCGATTTCAAAACAGTGAAGCAGATCAACTATCCAAATTAGGTTGTTGCTCTATTTCGAATCGCATCATCTTCCAACAATTTTGCTTTGGCTCTTTGATAGGGGAAGGTTCCATCCCATTATAACATGGGTCTTCTGGACGGTTCTTTGCCAGGGCTCTATGTCTGGAGCAGGTTTTATATTTGGTAAATTTCATGTTTTTTATTATCATTGTTATTTCAAGAATTTTGGAAGTTGTTTCAGTAATTAGTTATAGTCCAATAGGTGATGATGAAGAATGATATTAGGTGTCACAGAACAAGATTGAGATTAGGAGATGATCCAGAATTAGTTATATGATGTATATTGTTTCTCTTGAAAGAAAAAAAGTATTTTGGTGAAACTCGTTAATTATAATTTATTATGAAGATGAACAATTGATCTCAACTTTTAACATGACGAGTTCCATTGAAGGACCTTATAAACAATAAAACAAGTTTGAACCCATTTTTAAATAAAAATTTGGGAAGATCCTAACATTTTAACCATTATGATTTTGAAGAAAATCATAATGGTTCAACAAGTAAGAAAGAGAGAACTCTCTAAGTAGCACCCCAACACTTGAAAAACTCAAACACAGTTGCATTCATTCAAGTATGAGTGTATGTAACACATCAAAATCATGGTAACCACATATTTGAGATTTCCATATGTTAGCCATCTATAATATTTTGTTATACCAAAAGGTGGCTAAAACTTTCTGGAGCCTCCAAGGAACAAATTTTATCACTAAAAGTTGTTGGCTCTTGAAGTCTCTTTAAGGCCTCCTGCCTTTTTTTCCCTCTGTCCAGATCCTACACTGCTGTTTACATTCCAAAAGACTCAAAAATCCTGCTGATTTCCAAGCCAGATCACTTCTGCAAAGGCCATATTTTCCCTCCCCCACTTCAGAACTAACCTTCATGTGTTTCCCCTTTTTTCCCCATGAATTCCTCTATTTTTCATGAGTTACCTTCTTCCATTCATGAAAATTCACTTTATTAAGGTTAAAGACTCACTCTTAAACCTTACCGAAACCCTCCATTTCCTTTGAAAATCATTTAAAAACGCATTTTTCATAAGTATTGGACTTAAGCCCTTAGGCTAAGTCTTTAATCCCCTTTTCTTCCATACGCCCGCACCTTGGAACCAAGTTTTAAACCCTTTGGCGCGTATCGCAAAATCTAAATTGCAGTTTCGTTTTTAAAAGTTCTGATCGCAAAAATATGCGCTGCGATCCATCGCAAATTGCATAATCGCAATATCGCATTTTCATATGTTGGTCAATCGACCCATCGCAAATATTTGCGATGCGATCAAACCCATCGCAAATATTTGCGATGCGATCAAACCCATCGCGGTTTTCCGCCCATCGCATATCGCAAAGCGCAGATTTGTGGTTTCAATCCATTAACCCATCGCAAATTTTTGCGATGCGATCTATCCGCCGGGCCCACCGTACGATCCCCTCGCCATTCATATAAAATACGCCTTTCCCCTTTGCAAAGCTGAAAAAATGTCATATTTCGTTGTTTATAAAGGTTTTTCCCACTAAATCCCTCCGCCGCATCTCCGATGTTGATCTGCGCCCCCGCTCCACGATCCAACGGTCCTCCAAGCATTCTCCCGCCTGACCCCTTTATACATCATTTCACTGTTTTTTCCACTGTTTCCACATAACCACCCGGTTTCTTCCACACCACCTTTGGGCGGGTGGTGGTTTTTCCCCGTCGCCCAGCGATTCCATACACCGCTCGACGCGTGTCCCTTGTACTATTTCAAAACCACCGTATAACCGTAGTCCCCTGCGCATTAACGTTCAGACCATGGATACCCAGCGAAATTTACCGCAGTTGTCCAATCTGTGGCACCTCATCCAACGGTTGTTGATCGCTGAAGTTGTCTGCTGGTTAACCAAAGTGCCTGCGCGATAACCAAGCTATTGTACAGTGGCAATCGCATTCCCACCATCGATCTTGCGCGATCGACGGCTCTGATTTAATCACCTTTCCGCCTCCCCTTTGACTCCATTCGATTAATCTCGACCGTTGGATGATGCCATCCAACGGCCCTGCTTCCTCCTCACACCCTCCAATGCAGTTTGACCTATAAACGCAGGATTTCATAACTTTTGTTTGTATTTTGCAGGGTTTAACGTTTTTCTCTATATTCAAATGAAATTCGAAAGATGAGGGTGACGACCCTCCCTCCTTCGATTTATCAAAGGAAATCGTTCGCAGGTGTTAAATTCATGCTGTCATCAGTGTTTCATGAGGCATTGATGCCATATAGCCCTGCGCGGCCCTATGTAACAGCGAAACACCAAGAATCCGGCACAGTCAAAGAGTATCAGCTGTAGAAGACCAGAAATGTGCCAGCACAGAGAATTGAAGACAATTTTATGGGGATTACGGCTAAGACTGTTATCAAAAGCCTAATCCCCCAATCTAAAACATAGTCTGCAGAATACCTAAAGTGTTTTAGTGACAGCAAACCCTCCACCGCCACAAAAAGGAGGCGAATTGATTCCTCCCAGCGACTAAACGCCACCTGTTGCCTCAAACCTTTCAAATCAGGGCCGAAGTTATTGTAAAGGAAGATGTTTTGCCTCAACGCAGCCGAGAAGTTACTTCTGCAAGGGACTTAATGCGAGAAATATCTGCAGAGTTATTTCAACCTCACGCCAAACCTCAAAGGTCAACAAATTCTTTCCAACAGACCTGATAGTTAATGTAAAATAGTTAATACAAAGAACCACCTGTAAACTTCTTCATCGAGCCCCTCAAAGGGCCAAGAAGTCTTGAATATGTATTAATTACTTTAGCAGATCTTTTATCAGATCTCACCTCCTCATTCTTCTATAAATACTTCTGTAGAAGATGAGAAGTTGTTGGTTGTTGGTTGATGTTTGATCACAAGTTGTAACATTGAAACTCTCTGAAATAAATATACAAGTCTGTTGAAGTTGAAAACAAATTGAAGTCTTGGATGTCTTGATGATGTTGTTGCATGCCCATTCCTGAGAAGGCTCTATCATTGGATTCATGAGCTTGGTTGTTGGTGAAGTATTCTAACTGTTTAATGTTTTCTCCTGTTTTCATTATGTTTCATAATCTCTTACTACAATAGGCTGAAAGTTTTAGGCTAAGAAATGACTCCTGGAAGCACCTTAGACCTGTTCACCCTTCACTGTTTTATGTTTTCTTCTGCTGAAGTATTTTAGAGGCTTTAAACCTTCTCTTTAGTCTTCATGCTTGTTTATTTCCTTGATAGCTCAAATAGTTGGTTTCAACATGATTTATGGTTCTCCCTGCTTGTCTGCCATCACTTGAAAGCTGTTATTGAAGTCTCCCTTTGAAGTATCATTGTCTTAAGTTAATCAAAGAGGTCGGTTTTGATCTTACCCTTTGCCCCTGCTTGAACAGTTGTTTTGAAGGTCTTTATAGTTGCAAGAATAGATGTTATTTAGGTGTTCCCTCTTCTATGAATGCAACTATTAGTGAATCTTTTATGTTTTCTAAATCCTTTAAAATAAAATCTTTGAGGAAATAGGGAGTTCCCCGAATCTTAGATTTCATTTTAAAAGTTGTCTTGAAGTCATCATTTGCTTAAAGAATGTTTGTGGAATTTATGGTTAGCCCTGTCTATCAAATATCTCTTTATTGTTAAGTTATGTTTTCAAGTTCCCTTTGTTGAGAATTAAGCTTCTCGTTCCAAAACATTAATGTCCATTTCATTCCAAAACAAAGGATCTTGTGGCCAAGTTAGATTTGCCCTTTGATATCCCATATCCCTTGAAGAGTTTGTCATGACCTTATTTTGACTCCATTGCCCAATGAACCAGATATTTCCTCTTTCTGTCTATCTTTCCTAGACCTTTCATATTCTGCTGTATCAACTCAACCCAACCAAACAAACATCTGCACTTAATAACTAGTCTAAAACCCATACTCAAAGCACACAAGATAAACCTTTGCAAACAAATATTTGAGAGATCCCTCTCTGAGAACAGGAGGACTAGATCTTGGAACTCTAAAGATTGGTTCTGATGTTGCCTTGTCTTTTGATTTGCCAAACTGTTGAAACACGGGAGACCAACACCATATCCAGCCACAAAATAGACTTGTTTTGTAATAAAACTCATAAAAGGTCATGGTAACCACATATTTGAGATTTCCATATCCAACCACAAAATATATTTGTTTTGTAATAAAACTAATAAATAAACCTATTTTATAAAAATTAGATCTATACCAACACTAAAGAAACTACATAAAAATTCTTTAAATAAAAAATATATATTTCACCTAGTTAAATAAGAAAAATTAGTTCTATTATTTTTATTGGAACATTAAAAAAATATTTTAATTTGATTAATGTATCGTGATAGATTAGTGTTTTATATAGCATACCAATACCAATAACCAATGAATGTGAGTATGCAATATGAATCTCAACCTTAAAATGATAGGCTTCAATGTTAAGAATTTGCATGATGTAAGTGGAGATAGATATGAATTTTTCAATTATTGTTGGACAAATCTAGACTTATCATAGAACCTCATCCATATCTGGAGAAAGACTTTTGCTTATCTTGGGCTCTAATCACCATGAAAATATTTTATGGCGCTCTTAGAGTCTCAGTACCATGGAGACATTCTATAAGGTTTAAATATATATAAGGTTACTCTGTGAGTCACTCCGGTATCAAGGATTATTCTTCCAGCAGCTACTGTCGCCAGATTTCCTTTTGATGCCCTGCATCACATAAAGGAGTTTCCGGATTTCTTCCATTCTAGAGAATCTCTATCTTTGGTCTTCCTTGTTGAACTCTTCTTTTCCTCTCCCCTTGTTATCACATCTTTTAACCAGATTTTCTCACCACGGAAACACATCCTTCCAAGTTTGACTTCAACAAATGCTGATTTCCAGACTGCCTAAGTGTAATCGCACTTAAGAAACAGGTGTTCAATATTTTCCTCTCTCTGGCGCATAGAAAACGTTTCGAAGGACCTTGTATCCCTTTTTTTTAAAGATTTGCTGCAGTCAGGATTTTGCCATGAGCAAGTGTCCAACATAAAACTTTTATTGTAGGAAGATGCTCCCCATCCCATATTGTTTTCCAGATTGTAGACTTGTGTAATTGTAGCTGCTATACAGTGTTTATTTGATTCCCCCTTTTCACAATGTAGTCACCTGCTTGTTCTCCCCATTCTATTTTGTCCTTGATTGATCCGAGCTGACCCACTTAAATTTTGAGTATGGACAATTTGATCATTTAAACTTTCCGGCAGATTTGGTATTTTCCATCCATTGCACAGTCCATTTCCTTGCTCGTCCCATTCTGTGATGTCATTGAAGTGAATTAGATTATTCTTGGTCATCCCCCACTTCGGATTTGTGGCATCTGGACCATGGAGGTTGTTTTCCAAATATGTCATCCTCCCAGATTTTGAAATTTGCCCCATTGCATGGAACCCATGAGAGACTGCTTTGTATGTTGTTTACTGCTGCTGGATAGTCTCCAAATTGCTGATGCTTTTATATCCTGAAGCTGCCTGTCTAGGCTGCGCAGCCAAGTTGAATGGAGGTAATTTTTTGTGAAAAAACAATTTCCACCTGGCTTTTCCATCTGATATCAATCAACAAAGGATTTTCACCCCCATTGCATGATTCATTATCTGTAAATCCTTTATTTCCAGTCCCCTATGATCCTTATTTGCTCGATGGTGGTCCAGTTGATGAGATAGCATTTCTTGATATAGCTTTTGCCTTCTTGCGAAGGAATTTACTGATGAATTGTCCTATTTTATTCATTACTACAATAGGAGCCAGCCGAGCCGATCCTTGAAATAGATAGGATGTCTAGATGACAGGCTTAATAAAATTCGATCTTGCCCGCTGGATTAAAGCATTAAAACCCCGATTCTTTTTTGGATTTTCAGGATTAAATGTTTCCAATCCACTGACATTGGGACTTGGGTAGCCAGAAACATGAGTGGAACTGGATTGTAAAGTTATGAAATATTCTAAAAAATTGATAGATATGAAATATTCTAAAAAGTTGATAGATATGGGCGTAGGCAAATAGTAAACCTCTATTTTTGCATTCTGTTTTGGATTTTAAGGATTATATGTTTCCAATCCATTGACATTGAGTAGCTCAGAGACTTAACAAATTCCAGAATATTCCTGAAATTTAATTTTGTTGTGGATTTTCAGGATTATATGTTTCCAATCCACTGACAATGAGTAGCTTAGATACCTGAACAAATTCCAGAATATTCCTGCAATCTGATGAAAACTTTGCTCATATACATCACATTTTCAGAATATTCTAAAATCTGCCAAGTTGCCCATTGTTTTAGGGATGGAAATTCCAAAGTCCTGAAAATGGTGTGAAGAATAGGAGCAGCAATGCAGCATTCCAGCCATGAGCGTTGCTTTTCCATAAACCATCAAAAGCCAGACAGGTCTCAGGGTCTGCTAGCTGCTGCATAATCTCCTTTTTTATCGACGGATGGATCCTTCTATTTCCCTTGACACAGTACTTTAGAGCCCTCTTTGCCAATGTATGCTTGTCCTCCCAAATATAAGAGGGCAAACCTTGGATCTGCGTTCATCAGGCCTCTCCTATTACCTCCCTCACTTCCTTGCTCTGCATCCTGAGAGGATTAAACCTGATGATAGGGGACCATAGTTTTGAGTTTGCTGGAGAGACAGATATGATTTGTGATGAGATACTCCGAATGAGACTAGCTTTGATGTGATCATTTTCCAACTGCAGCTCCTTGTTTACAGGGAACCAACCTAGTCTCGCTGCTATGTGCCCTGATCCTATCCTTCTATTTGTCCAGAAATATTTTCTTTTTTAGGTTTAACATCCATGGGATCCTAGTATTGCATCGGATCTTCGAATGTCTCTAGGAAAGGGTCCATAACCGCACTTGTCCCTCTTTCCTCATCTGCACCAAACACTAAATTGTAACCTTCCGCCAAGGTGCAGCCCTGAACTGTGATTGCATCCCTCATTCCTTAATGGATTTCCAGCAGTCCATCTTTTCCCTATGGTTCATTGGCGCATAAATATTGAATATTTTGAAATGATTCCCACTGCATATATTCTCCAGATCAGTATAGAACCAGAGCCGCGTGGTTTTCGATTGACTTTCTTTGAAATTATCCTGTTTTTATTGTGTGCATATTCCTCCAGATGTTCCTCTGGAGCTTACCGCTAGTCTTTTAATTTCTTTCCAACATTTGTTTCCTGCTTCAAGATCTTCTCATTCTGCTAATGTAGTCTCCTGGTTTTAGTAGCATGGTTGTCTTCTCTTCTTTGATTAAATCTTTCATTACATCATGTTTGAGTTGAACGCCCATAACTCTGTTTTAAGCCCTGTTTATTGCTTATTATGTTCTTTGCTTCCTTTTTTTCCTTGGTTAGTTCTGTTCTCTATATTGATTGTAGAACCACTAGATGGATGAAATAGTGCAGAGATTCACGTTACAGAGATGCAGTGATAAATGTGAAAACTTGCAGTAAATGTGAAGACTTTTCCCCTCGTAATCCAGTTACTGCAACTCATAGGTTGTTTCATAGAGATTATTTTTCCAAAAACTCTTGGAAATGATTGTTTTTCAACATTATTTACAGCAGTTACCATAATTTTTTTCCCTTCAAGTATAGAAATTATATCCAACATTCATCCAATTTAAATTTTGGCCACTTTGTGACCCATGCCGATTATTAATCAAAAATTGGAAAATGATTCACTATGCTAACACGGTATCAGCTTCTTAATTTCATTAGCCATTGAGTGAAATGCATTGATCTTTGTTTTGTTGAACACCATTCCACTTTTTCTTATGAATGTAGAAAACCAGAGAAAAAATATTATGTTTGAAATATCCAGTGGATTGAAAATTATTGCAGGTACGGAAATCCGTGGCTTGAATACTGCAACGCTTCAACATTGTTGAGTATTTAATACATTCAATTGAATGAAATGAACAAGAAGAATACATTTAAACAACAGAGAACATATTATGCTCCCGAATGTCATGGATTTTATGACATGATTAAATGTGAAAAATAATGAATGAATAATAAATTAAGGACTAGGGTAAGGGGGACAATTCGCATCCCATTGTATTCCTTGCAGAAGGAGATGAAGAAATTGCAGCCTAAGCACCGATGCAGAGGATGTCAAACGCGGCATGAGATGCAGGAAAATGCCAGGCGCCAGAGGTAGCCATGAGTCCTCCTCCAGGGGAAGCGCCCTCACCCTCATTTTTAGGCTTCCAAGTGTTATTGTTGGAAGTTGGATGATAATACATGCGCGATGTCTGAGGGCAGTGAGATTGAAATCTGGTAACAATCCTTACACCCGCATCGAACATTTCCATGTATTTAGCCATGTGGGACAATAAATTAACTGTGCGGCTCCTGTAACAAACAGGGAGTAAGAAATCACCAGAGGGATCTCAACACAAGAGAAGCGCAGCAGCAGATTTAGGCTTCCACCGCCACCAAGAGGAGGAGAAGGAAGACGACTTAGGGGGCATGCGAATAGAAACAGAGTTACAGAATGAGTGAGAGTTGTGGAGAGAAGTTGAATTTATATATTTGTGAAGAGATGTCTTTCGGAAAGTAGTCGCGACTGGGTACGAAGGAAAGATCGATCTGCGTGATTTCTCCGCGTTCGCACGCCAAGTCCAGCTTGGCGGCATCAATGAATCTTCCTGACCCATTCCTTCACGCATTTGGTCCAGCGCCCGGCGGTCAATATGACCGTCGGACCCCACGCGGCTGTTGCTGCTTTTATTTTCAAACGTTTGAATGAGCGGCGGCGAGCCCACGACCCTCCAACGAAGCAGACAAAGTTCCAACTGGTTAACCAAGGCAGTCGTGACACGTAAGCCGATATTTTGGGTTGTCCATTTCACAAACGGAGGCATCGAGCGTTTCCGGTCAGTTGTGATGTTGAAAAAGCCGGTCACGGTTTCCATAACTTTTTATTTTCACATTAATTGATTTGATTATTTAACTCACATTTTTAACGTCTTAATTGATCAGATGTCACGCTAGAGTCTCCATAATTTTCAACTCCTTGAAGTTTGGGGGCACTCCTTAGTTATTTATTGAGGATAAAAATACTTGTACAATGCTCGTCTTTTTAGGTCCATTAGTAACATGAAGTCTTATTTTTTTCCTCTCAAACAAAATCTTAATGCCTTAGTTGACAATATAGTAAATGTGTTAGCATGTGATGTGGGAGCATGTTGTTTACATAAGACGTTCATCTTTTTATGGACTTTTTTTTTAAAACAATATTCTACTATTTATTATTGAATTAAAGATATTTACAAAGTACCACTTCATCTAGAGATCATTGACCATAAGACTACTAGGCCACAAAAGATGCTAGCTAGAGTTTAAGAGATCTTATTTAACTACATAACCATGACTTTAGGAGAAAAACTGGGAATCCATAAAATACTGTAGATGACACAGAGAAGCTACCAAAAATTTGCTACATACCAGATATAAGGAGGCTCACCCTCTACAGGCCTCTTTATAAAAGAGAAAACTGAAATAAACATAAACCAAAAAACACTGTAACCATGACTAAAATGAATCAAAGCAACCAATAAATATCATCATGAAGCCTATTTCCTGTATAAAATTATTCTTGAAAAATAAACCTTGGTTGCAGTAGAAGGCCCTTCTTTGACAACATATCCACCTGAAGATTGAGTTCTCCATAAACATGAAAGAAAGATATGGCTTGAAACTCTTTACACAACTCCTCCACCTTGGTCATCCAATGATAAAGATGCAAAACCTAGAGGTCGGAATTCCCAAAATCCCAGTCTATGATGGTCTTAGAATCCCCTCCAATCATTAAGTTTGAGATAGATAAGTATTTTGCGATTTGCATCGTGGCCTAGGCAGCCAACAGTTCTGCTTTTGTATTTGCGCCCATACCGAAACTCATACTAGCTTTAATGATATGATTTCTTCCAAGGAGAATTATGAATCCGCTTGCACATTCGTTCTTTTGAGCTGCGCCATAAAAGAAGGCAACATGATAGCTAAGATTTACTGTTGGGCTAGTGACATTCCTAGTGTGATAATCCTTGACAATAGGAGGATACTCCCTCCAAAGAGCAACAACTCTGGAAGTTTTCAATAGCAAATTTGGCCTGGAATTCTAAAAATAAGCTTATTTCTCACCACCAAGATTTTCCAAGCTAAGAAGATTAGAAGGGAGTGGAAATTTCTCTTGTTGAAGCACCAGAAATGAAGATAATATGCAAAGGAATTAAATTGTTTTTAGGACTTGATATCAAGGGCATCTAAAATAGAGATCAACAAAATTCTTGTCACTTCACATCTGGGGAAAATAGAGATCGTATTTTCCTCCTCACTATTACAGAGGACACAGGTGTTTGGGCCTTGAAAACCCATTTTCTGCAGATTATCCCACATTAGAATTTTGTTTTTCATAACTAGCCATAGGAAGGTTTTGCTTTTCATAGGGAGATTCCATTTCCATATATTGGAAAATGACCAAAGGGCATCCGCCTCGCAGAAGGAATTTGCTATAGTTGAGTATAAAGAATGGGCACATACTTCTTCAGATGACTTCCCCCAAGCCCATAGAAGCCTATATTTCTCCCCAGAAAGGTTAATACCATTAAGTGACAAGTTAAGAACAAACTGGTCCCATTTAGAAGCATGATCCCCATAAAGGCTTAGGTCTGCAGACGAAAGCCAATGGCCCCTGACATGATCGAAAGGAAAGGAGTTGAGAGCTTGCGCCAGCAAATGTATACCATTGGAATTGAGTAAGGCGATCAGGGTGTCAGACATAAGACATAATTGACCTCCATCGATGAAGGGGTCTTTACGAAGATGAACCTGGCATCCATTACCAATCTTCCATGATAACCATTTGAAGATCCAACAAAAGGACTCAAACGTAAGACTTTTCCATGCAACAAATTCATAAACAAAAGAGGTTGCAGTAAATGTCAATTTTCAGACCCAATCACGCACTGGTTGGTTTTTCATGTACTTATAGGCTTTTATGATAGAATTCCATAAACTGCTACCTTCGATCACTCCCCACAAGCTTTTGGCTATAAGAGCTTTCCCAAACCAAGAGAGTTTTTTGAGACCCCAACCCCCCAATTCTTTGGGTTTTGAGATGGTTTCCTAGCCCACCAGATGGATTTTGGATTTCTCTAGCTTACCCGACCACATGAACGAAACATTCTTTGCCTGATTAAACTGATTACAAAGGAGGGAATATCAATTAGACTCATCTAGAAAACAAGGATACTCTGAAGCACCTATTTAACTAATAATAGACAAACTCCTAAATAGAGCCACTTATAGCACCAACGACTGATCTTTTTTTCAGCCTTCTTAAAAAACCATAACCAATCCTCTCCTTCCTATAGTTGTTGGGCTTAAGCCAAAATCCAAGGTATTTAAAACCTGATTCTAGGTTTTCCTTCTTGCAGGGCCAAATATTCAAAATGGTAGCCATGATTGAGCCCTCAACGTAACTTGAATATATATATATATATATATATATATATATATATATATATATATATATTACGTTGTGAGTCACTATGGTATATTCTTCCAACAACCACTGCCACCAGATTTCCTTTTGACGCCCTGCATCACATAAAAGAGAAAGAAAGAAAGTAATTTTAACGTCCACGAGGCTACAAATAGTCTAGATGGAGTTGTCTTTGGTTAGACGAAATGGACTCATTGTCTGGCCATCTCCAACTGATGGGACAGCGAGTCCGACGACCCCCGCTCGACGACTGAACTCCCGTGGACCCCGTGTGACGATCGCTCTCTGGTGGACTTCGCTCCTCCTCCGCTGGTGGGCCCCACTTCCCTCCGCCGGTGCCTCCGCCTCCCCTCCGCTTCGCCAGCCCGCACGCTTAGAACTGATTTAAATTTTGAATTTGGTTCATTTGCGCCCGTTGATTCAACTCCATTCAAGAGCCCGTCTTTGCTTCATTCGCCTACGGAGTCTCATGGAAGCCCTCAACAACACACAACTTCGAAGTTCAGTCCCAGAGGGAGGTGAGATCTGTGGCGTATTCTCAGACGAACTGTTTTTAAAGCCAGCCACGTTCAAAGACAACTCCTTGTATCAATGACACCAAAAATGAAATTTCGGTTGCATTTTAAGCATGACGAATAAGACTGAGAACCCAAGAAGGCAAAATAAACCACAAACAATAGAAGACCACAATGTGAGGAAGAAGAACCACGAGAAGCAAACCCAACCTCACATGAAATTGTAAGATAAATGAATGGGGAGGACCTCAAAACATCAAGATCCTTTTTCCAAATCCTCAAAAGTAAAAAGTGAATGTAAAAATCCATTCAAACAAAGAGTAAAAAGGAACCTCTTTACCATGTGCCCTTGAACTTATACAAGTCTAGCCCCGGTGGAAATCTGCATTTTAAGGAAGCAAGTATGAAGAAGATAGCCAACCTCACATGGAGGATGTTATCAATGCCTAGTCGTTTTTTTTTTAGCAAAATAAATTCCACTCATACATGGCTTCTAGGCCAAAGGAAGCCATATTGCCCTCAGAGGTATGTTTCTTGAAAGTTCCATTAAAAGAAAAAAAAGCAGCAAACACATAGAAAACTATTTCAAATAAATAGAGTAAAGAGATAGAAAGTTATTTCAAATAAATGAAATAAAAAGAGATAGAAAACTATTTCAAACAAATGGAATAAAAAGAGTGTTACCTTGGAGAGTGACAACTTTCGGAGGAAAAATAGATATACAAAGCCTTGTGGTGAGTAAAACATCACTACCCTTGAGTAGAAGATACTCCCTAGTTCACCAATTTTGAATTTCAGTTTTTCTTTATCATGTTTATTGAAACTTTGAAAAATATATTAAGATTTAAAAAAAAGTAGTTAACAAGCAGATAAATTTAACTTCTATCCTTGGTTGCGAATCATTATCATTACTAGTATTGAAAGCTCTTTGACCGATTCTAGTTGGTGACCGAAGCTAGAAAATGTGCAATATATTTTGAAATAAGCCTACTATATTCAAAGGTGAATGTGCACGAAAATGGACCTGCTTTCTCTTTGAAAGCAGTTAAAGAAACTCAAAACACTTGCGTGCGTTTATTTAGCCGAGCAATACGGTACATTTTCATGGAGAATTACATATATTAATCCAATGGGGCATTCCGAGAATCGAACTCGGGACCTCTCGCACCCAAAGCGAGACTCATACCACTAGACCAAATGCACAAAGACAAAGTTTTAAAACACGATTTCTGAGTAACTCCAAGTTGGCCATCCCAAAAGCCATGAAAACCAAAGGTTTGTACTTCAAATTGACAATTTGCTACCGCAGTGGACACCATCGCTCTGGGCATCTTCCTCGGAGTGAATAATAAAAAAGCAAATCCCGTCTATTGAATTTTTTTTGTAAAGGGAGTCACTCATTAAACCCTAGTGAATGCCTACGCGTCATTTTTAACGGCCAACACCTATTCGTCATGCTTAAAATGCACCCGGAATTTCAATTTTGGTGTCATTGATACAAGTTGTCTTTGAACGTGGCTGGCATTAAAAACAGTTCATCTGAGAATGAGAATACGTCACAGATCTCACCTCTACTGAACTACGAAGTTCGAAGTTGCGTGCTGTTGAGGGTTTCCGCGAGACTTTGTGAGGGAATGAAGTAAAGATGGGCTCCCGAATGGAGTCGAATTAACTGGTGCGATGAACAAAACTAGTGTGGGAGGAAAGAGTATGTTTTTTACACTTGTGTGAAAAATGGAAACAGAAAAACATTTCATTTTAGAATGCGAGGCCTTCAAAGACAACAAGGAAAATTATGCAGTTCTTGGGATAGTCTGTTCAGCTCAGAATTTGTTGAGAAGCTCGGAGTAGTTGTTGTAAACTTCACAGAAGCAGAATACAAGAAGCAGATGGAGAAGCAATCGGTCCCATAAATTATTTTTAACCTCATGGACTTGAAAAATACTTGCTTTCTTTCTAGATTTAACATTTAAATCAGCTCTAAGCCTGCGCTGTGGCAGGGGAGGCGGAGGCGAAGGCTGGCGTAGCAGAGGCATCGGCAGAGAGAAGCGAGACCCACCAGCAGAGAAGGAGTAAAGTCCACCAGAGCGATCGTCGCGCGAGGTCCATCGGAATTCAGTGGTTAAGCAGGAGTCGTGCTGTCCCATCAGCCGGAGAAAGCGACGACAAGTCCATTTAGTCTAACCAAAAAAAACTCCTTTCTGGATTTCTTTCATTCTTGAGAATATTTGGTCTTCCTTGTTGAAGTCTTCCTTTCCTCTCGCCTTGTTATCACATCTTTTAAGTTATCAAATCTTTTAACCATATTTTCTCACTACGGAAACACGTCCTTCCAAGTTTGAGGTATACTTATGTGCAAATCTACTTCAACAAGTGCTGATTTCCAGACTGCCTAACTGTAATCGCACTCAAGAAACAGGTGCTCAAGATTTTCCTCTCTCTGGCGCATAGAAAATGTTTCGAAGGACCTTGTATCCCTTCTTTTTAAAGATTTGCTGCAGTCATTATTTTGCCATGAGCAATTATCCAACAGAAAACTTGTATTGTAGGAAGATACTCCCCATCCCATATTGTTTTCCAGATTGTAGACTTGTGTAATTGTACCTGCTATTCAGTGTTGATTTGATACCCCATTTTTACAATGTAGTCAGCTACTTGTTTTCCCTATTCTCTTTTGTCCTTCATTGATCCGAGCTGACCCACTTAAATTTTGAGTATGGATAATCGATCATTTAAACTTTCTGGCAGATTTGGTATTTTCCATCCATTGCACAGTTCATTTCCTTGATCGTCCCATTCTGTGATGTCATCGAGGTGAATTAGATTATTCTGGATCATCCACCACTTCGGATTCGTAGCATCTGGACCATGGACTAGAAGGTTGTTTTCCAAGTATGTCATCCTCCCAGATTTTGAACTTTTCCCCATTACATGGAACCCATGAGAGACTGCTTTGTATGTTGTTTACTGCTGCTGGATAGTCTCCAAATTGCTGATTCTTTTATATCCTGGAGCTGCCTGTCTGGACTGCGCAGCCAAGTTGAATGGAAGTATTTTTTGGGTGAAAAAATCAATTTCCACTCGGCTTTTCTATCTGATATCAATCAACAAAGGATTTTCACCCCCATTGCCTGATTCATTATCTGTAAGTCCTTTGTTTTCAGTCGCCTATGCTCCTTATTTGCTCGATGGTGGGCCAGTTGATGAGATACCATTTCTTGATATTGCATTTGCCTTCTTGACAGGGAATTTACTGATGAATTGTCCTATTTTATTCATTACTACAATAGGAGCCAACCGAGCCGATCCTTGAAATAGATGGGATGTCTAGATGACAGGGTTAATTAAATTCGATCTTGCCCGCTGGATTAAAGCATTAAAACCCCTATTGCTGCATTCTTTTTTGGATTTTCAGGATTATATGTTTCCAATCCACCGACATTGGGACTTGGGTAGCCAGAGACATGAGTGTAATGGATTGTAAAGTTTGAAATATTCTAAAAATTTGATAGATATGGGCAAAAGCAAATAGTAAACCTCTAGTGTTACATTCTGTTTTGGATTTTCAGGGTTATAAGTTTCTAATCCACTGACATTGAGTAGTTCAGAGACCTGAACAAATTTCAGAATATTCTTGAAATCTGATTCTGTTTTGAATTTTCAGGATTATGTTTCCACTCCATTGACATTGAGTAGCTCAGAGACTTTTTGAACAAATTCCAGAATATTCCTGCAATCTGATAAAAACTAGTTAAGTCAAACTTTGCTTAAAACTAGTTAAGTCAAACAATTGACTTTGCTTAAAACTAGTCAAGTCAAACAATTGACTTTGTTCATATAGATAACATTTTCAGATTTCATCTTGCCAAATCAAACAATTGACTTTGGTCATGTACATGGCATTTTCAGATTTCATCGTGCCAAGTCAAACAGTTGACTTTGCTCATATACATAGCATTTTCAGATTTCATCGTGCCAAGTCAAACAGTGCCAAGTCAAACAGTTGACTTTGCTCATATACATAGCATTTTCAGATTTCATCGTGCCAAGTCAAACAGTTGACTTTGCTCATATACATAGCATTTTCAAAATATTGCAATATCTGCAAAGTTTTGCATTGTTTTAGGGATGGAAATTCCAAAGTCGTGGAAATGGTGTGAAGAATAGGAGAAGTATTCCAGCGATAAGCATTGCTTTTCCATAAACGATCAAAAGCCAGACAGGTCTGCTAGCTGCTGCATAATCTCCTTTTCATCGGCGGATGGATCCTTGTATTTCCTTGGACACAGTACTTTAGAGCCCTCTTTGTCAATGTGTGCTTGTCCTGCCAAATATAAGAGGGCAAACCTTGGATCTGCGTTCATCAGGCCTCTCCTATTACCTCCTTACTTCCTTGTTCTGCATCCAGAGAGGATTAAACCTGATGATAGGGGATCATAGTTTTGACTTTGCTGGAGAGAGAAATATGATTTGTGATGAGATACTCCGAATGGGACTAGCTTTGATGCGATCTCCAGATATTCCAAGTGCAGCTCCTTGTTTACAGGGAACCAATCTAGTCTGTCTCCTATGTGCCCTGATCCTATCCTTGTATTTGTCCAGAAATATTTTCCTTTTTTAGGTTTAACATCCATAGGTTCCCACTCTTGCATCGGATCTTCAGATGTCTCCAGGAAAGGCTCCATAACCGCACTTGCCCCTCTTTCCTTATCTGCACCAAACACTAAATTGTAACCCCCGGCCAAGGCGCAGCCCTGAACTGTGATTGCATCCTTCATTCCTTAATGGATTGCCAGCAGTCCATCTTTTCCCTATGGTTCGTTGGCGCATAAATATTGAATATTTTGAAATGATTCCCACTGTATATATTCCCCAGATCTGTATAGAACCAGAGCCGCGTTGTTTTCGATTGACTTTCTTTGAACTTATCCTGTTTTTATTGTGTCATATTCCTCCAGATGTTCCTCTGGAGCTTACCGATAGTCTTTTACTTTCTTTCCAACATTTGTTTCCTGCTTCAAGATCTTCTCATTCTGCTAATGTAGTCTCCCGGTTTCAGTAGCATGGTTGTCTTCTCTTTGATTAAATCTTTCATTACACCATGTTTCAGTTGAACGCCCATAACTCTTTTTTAAGCCCTGTTTATTGCTTGGTTGGTTCTGTTCTCTATATTGATTGCAGAACCACTAGAGGGATGAAATAGTGCAGAGATTCACGTTACAGAGATGCAGTGATAAATGTGAAAACTTGCAGTAAATGTGAAGAGTTTTCCCTAGGATAATCAAGTTACTACAACTCATAGGTTGTTTACATAGAGATTATTTTTCCATTTTTTTTTGGAAATGGTTGTTTTTTAACATTATTTACAGCAGTTACCATAATTTTTTTCCCAAAAGTGTCTGAGAAATTATATCCAACATTCATCCAATTTAAATATTAAACTCTTTGTGACCCATGCCAATTATAAAACAAACAAAAATTGGAAAATGATTCACTATGTTAACATGGTATTGGTTTCTTAATTTCATTAGCCATTGAGTGAAATGCATTGATCTTTGTTTTGTTGAACACCATTCCACTTTTTCTTATGAATGTAGAAAACGAGAGAAAAAATATTAAATTTGAAATATCCAGTGGATTGAAAATTATTGCAGGTACGTGGTTTAAATGCTGCAACACTTCAACATTGTTGAGAATTTAATACATTCAAATGAATGAAATGAACAAGAAGAATACATTTAAACAACAGAGAACATATTATGCTCCCGAATGTCATGGATTTTATGACATGATTAAATGTGAAAAAAAAATGAATGAATAATAAATTAAGGACTAGGGCAAGGGGACAATTCGCATCCCATTGTTTTCCTTGCAGAAGGAGATGAAGAAATTGCAGCCTAAGCACCGATGCAGAGGATGTCAAACGCGGCATGAGATGCAGGAAAATGCCAGGTGCCAGAGGTAGCCATTAGTGCTCCTCCAGAGGAAGCGGCCTCACCCTCATTTTTAGGCTTCCAAGTGTTATTGTTGGAAGTTGGATGATAATACATGCGCGATGTCTGAGGGCAGTGAGATTGAAATCTGGTAAAAATCCTTATACCCGCATCGAACATTTCCATGTATTTAGCCATGTGGGACAATAAATTAACTGTGCTGCTTCTGTAACAAACATGGGGTAACAACACAAGAGAAGCGCAGCAGCAGATTTAGGCTTCCAGCGCCACCAAGAGGAGGAGGAGGAGGAGGACGACTTAGGGGGCATGCGAATAGAAACAGAGTTACAGAATGAGTGAGAGTTGTGGAGAGAAGTTGAATTTATATAATTGTGAAGAGATGTCTTTCGGAAAGTAGTCACGACTGAGTACGAAGGAAAGATCGATCTGCGTGATCTCTCCGCGTTCGTACGCCAAGTCCAGCTTGGCGGCATCCAGTAATCTTTCTGCCCCCTTCCTTCACGCATTTGGTCCAGCGCCTGGCGGTCAATATGACCGTCGGACCCCACGCGGCTGTTGCTGCTTTTATCTTCAAAAGTTTGAATGAGCGGCGGCGAGCCCACGACCCTCCAACGAACCAGACAAGTTCCATGTGTGAGCATGTGGTTCACATAAGACGTTGAACTTTTCTTTACATCTATGACCCTTGCACATGCAGACTTTGGGAGCATGGGAATAGTGTCAATTTTTTTTTCAATATGGTCCCTCAATTAATGGATCATGTTTCCTCATTCAAAGGTTGGTTAATTTTTTGGGGTTTTGTTTGATATGCACTTTATATTTCGTGGGGACTTGAGGTTATTTTATCTATACCACCATCTTTTACATTGTGGTTAGCAATCTATTAGTAGTTTTTAATGAATGATAATGTTGTATAAATTTGAGGTTATTTATCTATGTCATCATCTTTTTATATTGTGAGCAATTTTATGAGTAGTTTTTAATGAATGATAATTTTATAAGAGTTAAGTGGTAGCAATGTACTCTTTTTGTTTTTTTTTTTTTTCCATATTGTCATGAGCGGCTTTGGTTTATTGTGCAAAAATGTTAACATAATATTTAAAAAAAATTAAAAATATTTAAAAGAATGAATAATGTTTTTAATATTTTAATATAAAATTGATACACAATATGTATATATTAAAAGTGAATATTAATTTATATTAATTTGACAAGCTTGTGATGCTCGTAAATGGTGTTATTGTTGACAATTTAATGGAGATGGAGATGGTGTTATTTTTGCAAAGAGGAAAAATTGCATGAACCTTGCAAGTGTTGTTGATACTTCTGTGATGATGATGAACCACTTGATGTATTAGGATTTTGCGAACCATGTGGCTGAGATTGAGATTGAAGCCGAGGCTGAAGTTGGGATATTAATATTGGAAGTAATGCTTCTATGTGTTATTGTTAATTGTTATTGTGAGTTCCCAAGCGTCAATCTAGATATTGTTGGTTCCTATGTATGAGTTGTAGTTGTGATTTGAGAGAGTCTTGAGTTTATAGATCCTATGTAAATATATTAGTTGAGTGTTTGAATTCAGTGTTTATGTTTGTAGATTTTTTTCTATTCGTGTGTAGATATGGATTCCAAGCAAGATTGTTGGGCGTGATTGTCAGAAGGAGCCAGAGTGTGAAATCATTATCAAAGGAATACAGTAATCGAGGTAGTGTGCTGCAATTTTCTTCAGGAGTTGACTACCAAGGTAACAAAATAGCCCGGACGACACTTTTTGCTAGAATCCGGTAAAAATAATTTCAAAAAATCAAGTAGTTGGAGTGTTTGAATTGATTTTTTGATGGTGGAAATGGATTCAACACCATAAAAACCCTTAGGGCACCCAAAACACTGAAGTTTAACTACTGTAACCCAGATTTTCAAAAATCTTTACCGAAATTTTTGGGTTATTCTGTGGGTTTTTAGACTACGACTTTTCTTCATTACTATTAAAATAGGCTAACGAGCTGATTTCTTGGCACGAAATCATCTACGTAAGGATTTCCACAAATTCACTCATAACACAAATGCATAAACCCATCAATGCTAAAAAAATTTCAGTTATTAATAACTGCCTTGGTAGCGTTGCTCGACCTCCATGGAAACAATCTTCGTTTGTAGAATCATGGCATTGAAGCCAAATTCCCCACTGGGGATTGAAAATGATTTCTGCCAAGGCTGAAGCCCAGGTCGTTTGTCTCTTGGGCATTGGAAGAGAGATCTGTCGTGGCGACCAACCTTCGGATCTGGCGCTACCTATCATCCCAAGAATTGGGAGGGGGAGGGATTATGATCCCAGCGCCCATATGCCCCACGCTCGCAAATATCTCAATAAGCGTCACGCCCAAGGGAAACAAATTCCATTGCAGACACATTGTGTTATCGGTTCGATTACCGCCTGCTACTCTCAGCGCCCATTTCCTGTCCTTGTTCTCGCACTTACCCATCCGCCTTCAATAAATACTCATGCACTAGCTTTGAACCCGTGACCTATCACTGTGACTAGTGGAAGGACTATTTGTCTGGGGATTCGTGGTTGGAGTGATTTTTCACGACGATACATATTTCCTAGGCTATAGGATATTAAATGTGGTTGGGCATATACTGCCCACCGTTAGATTTAAACGAATTTAAATTTAACGATGGGAAATATATGCCCAATCAAATTTAATATCTTATAGCCCAGGAAATAATGGCCGCCCGCCATTTTCCACGAGGGGATTCACCTTATGCGCATTCCACGATTGCATATACTTTTCATTAAGGTTGTCGAGACTAGTTATGGAGGTAGCACGAGACTAGGAATGATATGATGCCAGCCAGAACTGCTTTGGTCCAAGATCTGCTTTGAAGTGGCATGGTTATATTATTTAAATATAAAAAATAAAAAATAAAAATAAAATAAAATTGTGTTGCTTTGAGTGGTAGTTATATTTATTTTTTATTTGCATGAATTAAATAATGCAGAACCACAAAGAACAACCAATTATTCAGAAGGCTAATGTGACCCTTCGTGCTCTGGGAGCATTAGTCACGGGTAGTTCTTAATAAGGTCAAGCTAGTGTGACCAGTTGTATTCCAGGAGCTTCAGTACAGGTTATTTTATACAAGGTCAAGTTGTAGAATTGTTTGCTGAAGACATTCTGTACCCAGAATGCTATCCTAGATAACTAATGAAGGCTATGGAGGGTTGTTGATTCAATAGATGGTGGTAGTTCCATAGGATGCTTCAGTATCGAGACTAACCCATTGTGCTTCAGGAGGTTGAGAAGTGTCAATTTTGCAAAGCATGTTAACGATGTTCTAAAGCGATTATGTCTAAATGGATCAAGTGGGAAGCTGGAAAGAGTGGTGAACAAAAGAACGAAAACCGTGAGATTTCAAAGTGGATATGAGTGCTACTAATGACCATATCATACAAATATTGTTGAAAATGGCAACAAGAAATAGTGAAGGAGGCCTCCTGAAACATCTTTCCTGATCCTAGTTGGAAAGTGATCACCTAAACTAGGTGGGGACCACACATGTGATTTTTGTCGAAAAATCTATTTTTAGACTATGTCTATTTTTAGACATACGAAGCATGATTCGGGGATTCCATTCGGAGATTCTTGAAGTATGCGACATATTGGTAAAAATAGATGAGACTCATATTTTTAGGTCCCGTGCTATTTTTAGACTGAGGCTATTTTTAGACTGCCTCTCCTAAAATATGGAAGTCAAATATTATTTACCCTTAATAATATTTAGACTATAAACAAATGTTTTTACCTCTCGAGCACTTTGGGCTTGACCCTGTGAGGTGGGGCATGTGCAACGACATAAGGAAATTCGAATTTCCTATGAGTTAAGTGAGCTATTGCATGTTAGACTTCGCTAGACTCATGTGGCAAGTAGTTTTGATGGAGTCGATCGAGGAGTTAATGGAGGTGGTGTTCGGTTAACTAGTTGAACTAGTTACTTAGTTTAATCAATACACTAGAGATGAGTTGTAGTGAATTAAATATTTAATTCACCAATTATTAACTCATTATTCAACTAAAGAACACATCGGCCTAACTCGCATGGACAAGCTCAAAGGGAGACCAAGGAAGAGGTAGATGAAAGGGTGAGTAAAGTTATCAACTTGAGGATCGGGCTATCTGCATGAGATTTGCACCACACTTGGAGGAAATTACCAATGACAATTGCGCAGTGAAGCCAAGGAGATTCGAACCTTGGATCTCTATTTAGACCAGCCTTGATTGCGCAATAGAGGAAGAGAATTAGTGGGTGTGTTTTGAACCCGTGATCGGTTCAAACCAAGCTAGTTTGTGTGCAGCTTTGGGAGATAGTACTGAGTACTTGTGAGGAGTTTGTACTATGTATTTGCTGCATGTTCTCTCCATTTATAATATACTATAGCTGGGGGTTTTCAGCTATAAGCTTTCCCCATACATACTGTGTTAATGTGTGATGATTTGATGTGTGATCGCTTCTATTCTTTCCGCATGTGACAATTAATTGTAGAAGAAGGTTATGTGTTATGCATGCAATTCGAAATTGATGTATGATCGGGTTAATCTTCATTGAATAAGTGATTTATTCAGCTAATTTCTACATGGTATCGGAGCAATATTAATTGTCGAGATCTATTACGGTGATTGCAAACTTATTTCCTCGGACAGAGCCTGCATACGGGCCAGATAGCCTCCGGATTCATCTTTCTTCGGAAAGTGAAAGGTCTGGTAAAAGCCCATGCAGTCGATCTCTGATTTGGAAATAATTTGTTCTCAAGTGTAGATCGGAAGCGATTGAGTTTTAGGATAAACTCAAGAAACATAAAGATGGAGAAAGCCAGAAATATACATGCATATTGTATATAATTTTCTACATGGAATGAGAGCGAGAATTTTTGGTTGCGCGAGTTTGTAGGGAATATCTGAAAATATTTTGTGTAATATTTCAAAAACAAATAGCATATTTGGATTCCTTGCGGAAAAAATCGGTCGAATCGGAGTTCGGATGAGGGAGATATCATCGATTTAAAATCAGCTCTTTTGTTAGAAAATTTTGCGACGACGGGACAATTGCAATGTGCACGAGCCAAGAATCTACATGCACTGAGGTACAAGATGCATGCAAAGCTTTGAGGTGCAAAGCAGAGGTTAGTGACTTGGTGGTTGAGAGGGATCCTCTCAACATGCAGCGTGAGAAGCAGTCTCGGAAGTTTGTGGAGCAGCCACAACTGGAGATGCAGAAGAATCTTTATAGATTTGATGTAGATGGGATTTCTACGGAGCTTCCTACTGTTGGGAAGCGGAAGGAAGACATGCAACTGATGCTTGAGAGGGAGCAAGTGTTGCATGTAGGCGAGAAAGACATGCAATTGATGCTTGAGAGGGAGCAAGTTTTGCATGCAGGTGATAGTGAACCTCGGGATGTGGAGCAGCCACAAGAGGATCATAGAGTGGAAGAGACCACTCATGCAGAGAAATTTCGTGCCAGACGGGTAGAGGGAGTGCATGCAGCTATACCACCAGGTGTAAGGTGGGGCGACATGCATGATTAATCCCATGAGGATATTTCTGGGCAGGATTCATCGAGATGGTGTGATCTCATGAATTGAACTCCGACTCTTTTCACTAATAGCGCAAGAAGAGGGCAAGATCGGGCCGTGAGGATGTGTGCAAATCAAAGGACAAGAAATGACATCGGAGCGAGAAGAACTCTTGACAGCAAGTGCAAGAGTGCATGGTGCAAGAGTTCAACAAATACAGTGAGTTCCACAAGACATGTGCAAGCTGGTACCGGGGCCAGGTCGAAGACTTCATGACAGATGCTAGATGCATCAAGACCGATTGAGTTGTTTGAGCCTATTCGCTTTGAAGAGGAGTTGGGTAAGAAAGCAGATGCATGGAGTTGCATGGTGCATGCATGAGTTTGCATGGCACATGCAATGTGGTGCATGGCGAATGCAATGGAGTCGCATGTCGCATGCATGGAGTTGCACGGCGTCGTAGCTGCTGCGTGGCGAATGCATGGAGTTGCATGTCGCATGCAATGACAGTCCTTTCTTGTTGAGAGGGAGTGTTGAAAATGGCAACAAGAAACAGTGAAGGAGGCCTCCTGAAACATCTTTCCCGATCCTAGTTGGAAAGTGATCACCTAAACTAGGTGGGGACCACACATGTGATTTTTGTCGAAAAGTCTATTTTTAGACTATGTCTATTTTTAGACATACGGAGCATAATTTGGGAATTCCAGTTGGAGATTCTTGAAGTATGCAACATGTTGGTAAAAATAGATGAGACCCTAATTTTTAGGACCCAGGCTATTTTTAGACTGATCTCCTAAAAATATGGAAGTCAAATATTATTTACCCTTAATAATATTTTGACTATAAACTTCAGTTTACTCTCTTGGAGCACTTCAGTTCGAGCCCTGGAAGTGGGGCATGCAGCTAACATAAGGAAATTCGAATTTCCTATGAGTTAAGTGAGCTATTGCATGTTAGACTTCAGTTAGACTCATGTGGCAGAGTTTTGGTGGAGTTGATTGAGGAGTTAATGGAGGTGGTGTTCTGGTTAACTAGTTGAACTAGTTGTATTTAGTTTAATTGGCTAATACACTAGAGATGAGTTGTGTGAATTAAATATTATTTAATTCACTAATTATTAACTCATTATTCAACTAAAGAACACATCGGTTTAACTCAGTGCATGGACAGTTCAGTGGAGACCAGTGAAAGAGGTAGATGAAAGGGTGAGTATAGCTATCAGTTGGAGGATCGGTTGTGCATGAGATTTGCACCACACTTGGAGGAAATTACCAATGACAATTCTTGTGATGAAGCCAAGGAGATTCGAACCTTGGATCTCTATTTAGACGTATGATTGCCTTGATAGAGGAAGAGAATTAGTGGTTGAGTTTTGAACCTGTGACTTGTTCAAAACCAAGCTATTTTTTGTGTAGCTTTATGAGATAGTACTGCGTACTTGTGAGGAGTTTTTGTACTATGTTTTGTTGCATGTTCTCTCCATCTAATATAACAGAATAGCTGAGGGGTTTTCAGCTATAAGCTTTCCCCATACATACTGTGTTAATGTGTGTGATGATTTGATGTGTGATCGCTTCTATTCTTTCCGCATGTGACAATTAATTGTAGAAGAAGGTTATGTGTTATGCATGCAATTCGAAATTGATGTATGATCGGGTTAATCTTCATTGAATAAGTGATTTATTCAGCTAATTTCTACAAATATGACATAGATCATTTATTGTTGTAATGTGTGTGTGTTTTTTATATATTTGTTACATGTAAGTCTGGGAGTATTAAAAGTAATGCTTCCATGCATTGTTGTCTGTTGTCATTATGAATTCCCAAGCATCAATCTAATGTGTCGAAGTTACTAATTTATGTCCTATATATTTGTAATTTTTGTGATCAATAAACATATCACATAATCTTATTTTTTGTGTGTAATCTCTTCTATTTTTCTAACAATTAATATAAGTATATTAATAACATTATTACTTTATTTTAAGTATTTGTAATGGAGGTGATTTATAATTTGATATTGTCATTTATATGAGGTATGGGATATTTATAATTTGGCATTTTCTCATAAAGTTAATCTTGGTTATGTATAGTTTGGTATTTTCTTAAGTCTTTGTTTGTTTAACAAATTTGCATGGGAGATAGAATACTTATCAAATTATAAAAATTGTGGATAGAAGATGATTTTAAATATATTATTATAGTGAAAAATAATCAAGTTATCAAACCCAACCACATATTTACAACATTGAACAAATATCTAGTTCTAGTAGTGTTCCTCTAAACTTAGTCCAAAATGGAAAGTTTTGTACAAGACTAAAATGTCTTGCAAAGAGAAATTCCCAACGCACAAGATGCCAAGATTTGATAGGCCACCCAATTCTGTAGGAATTTCACCTAGATATTGCAATCATCAATGATAAATCGGGCCTGAAAAAAACCCCTTTCAGATTATCAACACCCACCCCAAAACATGAGTTTGATGTCAACATTTCCTTTTTATTTGGTGCATGCCTACGATTTCGAAGAGTTCATATACATCCAATTATGTTGATAAACCAAATTTCCTTTACCTCCTGCATACAAATAAAATGAAGTTGTCATTGACCCTTGTCTCCATGTCTCATCCTCAGAGATAATCATATGTCAGGGCGCATAAACATTTACATAAATACAATGACCGACACAACATGCAAATATTACATGTAAATAAAACATGCAAAATATATCTGAATAAAAAATATAAACCTCGAAAAGATTTTATTAAAGAAAAGATATATATTTTCTTGGATTCCTTTTGTACCAACAGAAACAAGCTTGAATACTATGCATATAAAAAATGAGGATTCAAGAGCATGCATCCAAGCAACAACCAAATTTATGCAATAACAATGAACAATAATGCAACTGCAAATTATAAGTGGTGGATCTAAATATAGAATAATCTATGAGATGGTTTGGGGTATGTTATGTGTATGATTGTTTGTAGTCTATTGATATTGATTTTCCATGGAAGACAAATATGCCTTGATACAAGCATATTTGCCTAAGAGAGGTTACAGGTTGAATTATGATTGTGCTTTGAATATAATACCCATCCTGGATTGATTGCAACAAATATAAATGGTTGAAGGTGATGGGTTCAAAGGGAAACAATGGAGAATAAAATTGATTACAGACAAACAACAGAATAGAGATAAAAAAAAAACTAGATAACACAATCACAACTTCTATTACACAAGACATGCCTTGGCCTTATTTTCTTGGGAAGAGGCAAGATTACAAATTTATAGATGAGGGGAGAAGCTATATAATTCTCTAATTATCCATGTGGATTGCACGACTGCACAATGAAGGGTGGTTGACATTGGTGGGTTTTTGGTTGAGGACGACGAAGTGGCTGGAAAAGTCAGTGAGTCGACGCCAATGTCTTCAATATAGCTTCACATTTAACATTCTCCCACTTGAAACTGAATAAAGAATCTCGAATCAAGTCACTCCCAGTCCTACCATGCCTCTACATAATTCATGCTTATTTCTTGGTAGAATATTATTGAGTATATCAGCAGGGTTCCTATCTACATGGATCTTTTCCAAGGACAATTGTCCTTCCTCCAACACATGTCGGATCCCATGGTACTTTAAGTCAATGTGCTTGGTTTTTGAGTGAAAAGATGGGTTTTTCGCCAAGTGTATTTCACTCTAACTATCACAATATAGAACATACTTTTCCTTCTTTATTCCTATCTCTCCTAGGAATCGTTGCATCCATAACATCTCTTTACAAGCCTCTGTTGCGGCTTTGTACATTGCCTTTGTTGTAGAGAGAGCTATTATTCTTTGTAGCCTTGACACCCAAGAAATTGTTGCTCCTTAAAATGTATACAAATAACCTTTATTGGAATTTTTGGTGTCGATATATCCAACCATATATGCATCTGTATATGCTTTAAGAACAATCTCATTATGACCAAAACATATACAATAATGAATAATACCCTTAAGATACCTCAAAATCCATTTTACTACTTTCCAGTGTTGTTTTCCTGGATTGGAAAAGAACTTGCTCACTACTCCCATTGCATACGCAATGTTTGGTCATGCACACCATGGCATACATCAAGCTGCCAAATGTTGAAGCATAAGGAATCTTTCTCATTTCTTCCTTCTCCTTGTCATCGTTAGGACGTAACTCAGAACTCAACTTGAAGTGGATTGCAAGGGGTGTATCAACTACCTTGGCATCCTTCATATTAAACCTGTCAAGCACCTTCTTGATATATTTTTCTTGTGACAGCCACAACCTTTTGTTTTTCTTGTCACACATGATCCTCATGCCCAATATCTGTTGTGTTGGACCCAAATCCTTCATCGCAAATTTGTTGCCCAAATATTTCTTCAACTTGTTGATCTTATTCTTATCATGTCTAACAATCAACATGTCATCCACATATAACAATAATATGAGATAATTTCCTCGATCATACCTCTTGATATAGACACAATGGTCAGCTTCCAACCTATGAAAACCATGTTCCATGTAATATTCCCAAATTAGTAGCCAACTAATTTGGGATATTAATTTCGACAATTTTTTGCTTTTCGTAAGTTTGACAGGAAATAAAGGGGTGAGGGGACCCATGAATAAAACATTAGATTATAAGCACTTTCCTAAAGTCACTTGAGCACATATTTACTTGACAACGTGAGGTCCAGGAGGGTGAAGTGGAAGCGTGAGGGAAGAGGTAGCGTGGGCAGCATGGGCCCATGACAGGGCAGTGAGAGAGGGACAACGTGGGCCAAGAGGGACAACGCAATTTGGTGTGGCCCGGATGAGAGCAAGGCTCTCAAAGCATAAAAAGGGGAAGAGGCTTCTCATTATGGGATTCGATTATTCATCTCTAATTTCTTTCTTTTGACATTGAGCACACTTTTTCTGTTGAACGAAGTCTGCAAGTGTTGTTCAGCACACCGGGTGTCTCTGAGCGGAGATCCCAACCTCAGCCCCGGGGGACTTCGAGTGCCTGCTCGGGTGAGCAGTTCTATCCATTGTTTTGCAGGAGGGAGCCATAACATCTTTAGCCATGATTACGCATTTTCTTGGATAGCGCAGTCTCTTGGAGAGACCACGCAGTTTGTGGTAGAGGCAGTTCCAAGAGTGAGGAGTTATCAGGGATTTCAGCCTGTGGTTAGTGTGGAGGGACCAACCCCTCATATTCATCCATTTGACAGAGGAGGAGGCCACCATTTGCAGAGGATCATTCAGGGCTAGCATATTTCACTGGGATAGCATTATTTCCCAAGGAGGGTCAAATTCCAGGGTCAGCCATTTCCTTTTTGGGCTTTTCTGGGTTATTGGAGGAGAGCCCATTCATATTTTCACATTTTTATGAGCAGGGGAACAACCCCAAAGAGATGTTCCATTTCAGGAGTACGACAACAATAGCAACAACATTCAGAGATTACGTAGTCCTTGGTTGAGCAGCCATTCAGTGAGCACTTTTTAGAGTATTTCCAGCTTGCCGAGTGCAAGCCAAGGTGCCATCATTCTGATCACCATTGTACTCATTGTATCTCTCAGTTACATAATAAAACGGCTCAACGTTTCTCCATATTTTTCATTATTTGTGTGCTCTCTCTTTATTTGATGTAGACGCTTGTTTATGTTGCTGTGTATTACTGTTTATTTCTATTCAGAATATTACAATGGTATCAGAGCATGATCTTTGGCTCAGCTTGTGGACATTATTGACAACATATGAAAAGCGGATAGTAGAGATATATTATAGTGGAGGGATTAAGTTTTTTTGCATCTTTCTTTAGAACTATGAAGGATCTCTCTAAGGAGATCAATGAAATGAAGAAAGAAAGGTAAAGAGAAACCTCAAGAAGGTTTCAGGATGAAGAAGGTCCCAGTACTTCTTATCAGCAGCAAAGAAGACTGGAGAATCATAGATCTCCTCAAAGGCCTACTATGCCCACTTTCTTTGAAGAAGGTGACTGGTATAGAGATGAAGAAAGAAGAAACATGGAACCAAAGACTCATGAGACTCTCAGTTTATATCTTGAAGTGTACGAAGCACAGTTTAGAGCATTCAAGGAGAATCTAACTCTCCAACAATTCCTCAAAATCAAAGAAGAAATAAGATCGTATAGCAGCAATAGAAGAAAGTGGCACAATAGATTCCATTTGCCTACATATGATGGATCTTCCTCAAGTACTATAAAGGCTTGGAGGAAAGAGTTAGATGCATTCTTCAGGCTACATTCTGTAGCAGAAAGAGAGGTTGTTCATATTGCAACACTTCATCTTCATGGTGAAGCCAATGATTGGTGGTTTGGTCACGTGGAGCATGCAAAGGTTACTAAATATTCATATTTCTTTCACAAGCTTAGAAATAAGTTTGATATGAGAAAACCAAAGATATGTCCCAAGGATACATTTCCTAAGGAAGCGAAGGAGGATCTCATTCTTGTCACTCTGGACAAAGAGTCACTACATTCGCCACCAGCTGCAGAAGCACTTGTATCCGGAGGAAAGACACTTGCATCTTTGCAATATAGTCTTAAGCTCTTGACACATAGAGTCCCATGCATGATTCAATAGATGCATGAGAAAGATGGGGTAGATTCCAGCGCTGGTACATTGACAGAAGAGAAGCCATCACTCTTACCAGCAGTTGGAGAGATCATTGCACTGGAAGAAGAAAACCTTGTGATCTTGCAAGATGTTTCTGAGTATCATTTGATCCAAGGTATGCATCCATTTTCATCTCATATTGTTTCAATACCTCTTATTGAAACCTATGGGGACATGCCATTGGGTCTAATGCATGACCAAGGGTTAGAACAACATGCTGATTTAGAGCAACACCATATCACTGTGCAAAGGACCCTTGATCTAATCAAGGAAGGAAGGAAGAACCATCCTAGTTTGTCATTGATGGGCTACATTCAACCCTTTGAGTTGAAGTGTAGAGTTTCAGAAGATGGGATGAGTATGATCCTATGTACAATGGCTGGCTATGAGTTCAGCATTGTGCCTTGCTTTGAGACAACACATGTTTTATCTTGCAGATCTACAACGTTGCTAATGAGCATTAGTAAGAAGAAGAGGACCCATTCCTTATGGGAGCAATCAAATGGAAACTTCACTCATGAAGCAATGGAGAACAAGATGATAAATGGTAGACATCTTGAGATGGGAAATATTGTCCCCTTTCAAGGTGACTCTTTCTTAATGAGCACCTCACAGCTCAAAGAGGAACTTCTACCTACATTAGATCCAAAACCTTATTGGTTTTGGAGGGCCATTGATGAGAAGAAGATCTCATGGAGAGGTCTCATTGGAGGTGCACTTAAACATATCATGGAGTGAAAAGTTCTTCATTAGTTTGAGGTGCATGGGTAGATTACATTGGAGAAGAACACCTTAAATTGTGAGATCTTGTAGAAGGTAGGAGAAGATGAGGAGGGACAACATCAAGTGATTGGGAACAAACACACCCATACTTTTCAAGAGGTTTATGCACAAAAGCAGGAGGATGATTTTCGCAGTGAAAGCAGGGACAAATCAGTCCACTCACATATACAACCCTCTCTAGGCCTTGATGTTTCATTAAATGGAGGCATTCCACTAGGGAGACTCCCTAATTGGAAGATGAACAAAAATTTATCTCAATAGGGTGAAACATTGATATAGTTGGCTAAGGAAGGAGCCTTAGGAGGAGCTAGCACAATGCAAAGAGCCTTTAATGGGTTCAAAGGAGGGACAAGCAATTTTCTGATATGGACATTGCCATCTCCCACTCAGCTATTTGCGCTGACAGATGATGATAACACAGTTACCGATCAAATAGGTAACCTGACCTCAAAACGAGAACTCTAGCCCAAAAAGTCTCAAAAAACATGAAAAACACCCCAAAAACAAAAAGTGTGTCTTCCAGAACGCACTTTGTTTTTTTTTAAGGTCAAATTTCAACATTTTATAAAATTATGGTAAAAACAAAATTGTTTCTTGAAAAAAGGATTGAAAAAACACCCTCAAAACAAAACCAGTTGATGCTGGAATAACAAAAAAAAAAATTGTGTCATACTTTTTGAATTTTTAAAAATAGAAATAACATTTTTTTAATTTTTAAAATTCAAACATTAAAAAAAAACCTAAAATTTAAGAAAAAAAATAAATTTAAAAAATAAAAACATTTAAAAGCTTAAAATTTAAAAATATATGAAGATAAAAAAAATAAAAATTTTAATTCAAACATTAAAAAAAAACCTAAAATTTAAGGAGAAAAATAAAAAAAATAAAAAAATAAAAAATAAAAAAATTAAGATTTTTTAAAAAAAAAAAAACCTAAAATTTAAGGAAAAAAAAAAAAAAAAAAAAAAATAGATTAAAATTTTAAAAATATAGAAATTAAAAAATAAAAATAAAAACAAAATAAAAATATTTAATTTCAAAAAAAAAAAAACAAGTTAAAAAAAAGAAGGAAATTATAAAAAATAAAATATAGAAATTAAATTTAAAAAAAGAAAAAGAAAATGCTTATTAAATTTTAAAAAAATAAAATAAAAATAAAAATTAAAAATTAAAACAAAAAATTAAATTTAAGGAAATATATTAAATTAAAAAAAAAAAGAAAACAAAACAAAACATTATTTAAATTAAAAGTAAAAAAATTAAAAATTAATTAAAAATAATAAATACAAATAAAATACAATGAAAATATTAAATTTAAAACAATATATATTAAAAAAACAAATAAACTATAAAAAATAAATTAAATTTAAATTATAAAAAATAAAATATATATATGAACTTAAATTAAAATATATATATATATATATCAAATTTTATTAAATTAAAAAAAAAAAATTAATATTAAAATAACAAATTAAATTTAAAAACAAAAATATTAAATTTTAATAAATAAATGAATAAACAAATAAATTTTGAAAAAGAAAAAGAAAAAAAAAAAACATTGTTAAAAGAAAAACTTTAAAAATCAATTAGAAATGAAAAATTGAAAAATATATATATATATATATATATATAAAAGTAAAAAACAAATTAATTTTAAAAAATTAAGTTTAATTAAAAAAAATATAATTTTAAATATACAATTTTAATTGAAATATAAAAATATAAAAATTTTATGTAATTAACAAAAATAAATTAATAAAAAAGTAAAACATTTAAAAAACAATATTAAATCCAATTAAATTTAAAAAAAAATACAAAATTTATTAAATTTTACAAAATTATACTAAAGAACTAACTGTAAAACTTAATAATAAAGAAAAATTATGAAATGAAATTTTAAATAAATTAAATTAAATTAAAAATTATTTAAAAAAAAAAATTAAATTAAATTAAAATTTAAAAAAAAAAAAAATAGAGGGTTAATTGATTAGTTGTAATGTAGTAAGTATGTGGGGTTATGATGCGGCCTTATGGCTTGGCCAAGCCTCATGCTTGCCACTTCAGCAGCCGATTCCGCGGGCGTGGCGTCGCCGCCATGGCTGCCACTTCGGCCCGGCCAGCGCCCGATCGCCCCTTACATGTGTACCGCTTGACTCCCAAGCCTTGTGCTTCCCCCTCCGCCCGGCTGTACTTGAGCCGACCCGGCGCGCCAGTAGCCGCCGCCCCCACCACCACCAACCCTTTTTTATTATTATTATTATTATTATTTTAATTTTTAATATATCTATATATGCGCCCAGCCGCTCGCCGCCCCCACCACCACCAGCCCTTTTTTTTTTTAATTATTATTATTATTTAATTATTTAATTAATTTTTTTTTATTTAAAATATATATATATATATATATATATATATATTTTTTAATATTTTTGGTTAATTTTAAAATTTGTATTTTTTTCTTCTTCTTCTTCTTATTATTTTTAATTTAAATTTTTAAATTTTATTTATTTATTTATTTATTTATAATCTAAATTTTAATTTTGTAATTTTAATTATTTTTAAAATATATATATATATATATTTCTTATTATATGTTTTTTTTTAATAAGTTAGAAAAAAATGTTTTTGATGTTTTTTTTTTTTTTTTTTTAAATTATGTGTTTTTTTTTTTCAAATTTTGTCATTTCCTTTGATATAATTTTCAAATATATATATATATATATATATATATATATATATATATATATATTTTATTAATTCATTTTTGTTTAAATTTTTTATTTTTACAAGCTATTTTTGTTTTTTTTACATTTTTATTGGTTTTTTTATTGTTTATATATATATATATATTTTTTAATCTAAGTTTTGTGTTTTATTAACAACATGAAAATCATCACTCTAAAAAAAAAGGGTTGATGGAGCATCAATACGTTTCGAAATTAGCATGAAAATCACCACTCTAAAAAAAAAGGTTGATGCAGCATCAATACGTTTTGAAATTAGCATGAAAATCACCGCTCTAAAAAAAAAAAGAGTTGATGTTGCATCAATACATTTCAAAATTATTCTGGATGCGGTTGTTTGACGGTCAGGACGGAACATGGCTCCCCGCGCACTTCCCCATGGCGTTTGACAGGGCAGCCCACATGGCTCCCGACACCTGCATTTATGAACCTCATAACTCTCCAGCTCGCACGGTAGTTACTCTCCTTAATCCGCTCACCCTGCATTCGATTATGGCGGTTCTTCTTGCAATGGAGGGCATTCGTGATAGTTCCAACGACACTGCTGGTTCGGAAAGCTCGCCAATTCCTCTGCAAGGAATTTGTGCTCCAGGTTCTGCAGATGCCAGTGTGAAGACCATCACGGGGCAGTGCTGCTCTTTACACGCCTGCATTGAACCTCTTCCGGGTTTTCACTATTCTCACAGTCCGCATTGCATGCTCAATTCTCTCTCCAGCGTCGGGACTAACCAGTGAGGTGGTCTTATTTGCCATTTTCCAGCTCCCTCTGCTAATCTCAGTGTCGACCAGCCCTTCTCCTCTCCCCCTGCTTTCCCTGCCAGCCCTCTCTGCCCTGGACCCCTTCGTCATTTTCCTAGCAACATGCCTCGACTCCGCGAAAGGATGAGAAGCAGGCGAGGTCTCAGCCGAGGTCTCTGTCGCCCCCCTCCCAGTCCTGGCACTAGCTCCTACTCTGCAGATGAAGACCACGATCACACTCTGGGCCCGCATGGTGAAAGAGGAAGGGGTCGTGGTCACACTGGAGGTGCTGTCGATGTTTCGGTGGATGTCGCTCCGCCCTCTCCTTCCCTTGCTCACGTGCCCAGTAGAAGCTCTCCCCCCTGTCTCTCTTAGCAGTGCTCATCCCACCATTCGGCAAACATCGCAGCGAGCAGAACTCAGGTTCGACTGCACCTCCTCCAATTCCATCCTCACTGCCTATATCACGGTGACCCTCCGTGAAGAAATTCCTAATCATGTTGCGCCCCGTTCTGTCTCTCTGCTCTCCCCTTCGGGTTCTGGTCTCCCTAGCGCAGTGGTAGCTCCTGCCAATTCCCCTCCCATTCCACAGGACGAGAAAAGCATGAAGGTGGCGCACCCTGGCAGGAAGGACGCTCTCGACGCTGGGAAGGATGACAGTAGCAATGTTTTTCGGTTGCAGGATTATCGAGGAACCTCCATCTCCGACTCATGATTAGCCTCTGCAAAGCTCTACAGGTTTTTTGCTTAAACATTGCAGATAATTCTATGCTATATCGCTTTACAGATCAGATGAAAAAGTGGTTTTTGAATTCCAGCATTTATCTTTATGTTTGTTTAGCTTGTATGAACTCAAAACCGGTTTCCCTCTCAAGGGCGGTTCAGACTTTGTGTTTAACAGGACTGGTTTCCCATTCTGGGCAGTCCAGATACTCTTTGAATAGCTTGTTTATCAAACAAAGTGCTCAGAATTTCATAGCTGACACTGTGGCTGTTTTGTACCAGTAAACTTTATACATAATAGAATTAGTCATACTTAGAAAAAAAAAATACATTTCAAAATTAGCATGAAAATCACTAACATTTTAAAACAAATATTCATACTTCATAAATAAAAATATTAAAGTGTCAAAAATGTGCACAAAAAAAAAAATGGTGATTCTGCATCACCACTTTTCAAAATCGGGTGCTTTTTATGCTACCAAAAAAAAGTAGGTAACATTGCGGTTACCTATTTCATCGGTAACATTGTTTGATTCAGGAATCTATGATGATACAATCATGGTGTCTAAGGGCTAATCCATAACCTTAGAGAAGCGAATGATACTTCCACACATGAGGAATATTTCTGAATATGACAAGAGGTTATTGACACTCTTGCATGCATTGGCCAAACTATGGAAGTTTTGGAGGGGAAATACCTTCCAAGAGGAGAATGACCTCCATATACTTAAATCTTGTCTTGGGAAATATCAGCTGCAAAGGAGGCAGCAAAAGTGGGGTAGCAGTACTCCAACATGTGGCTTTGGCATTGAGATGTCAAAGAGGAGAGCTATGATGTGATAGGTGCTTCATTTCAGATTTCAACAGTGCTGTCATTGTTGGGGAGCATAGACCCATATTGGGAGTCCCAACTATTGGTAAAATATTCCAAGAACCTCTTTACATGTAAGGTTCTTGATGGGCAAGTGATAGATGGGAGGTATAGAGTGGTTGATGGAGTCATTTATTTCCATGATCAAATCTACTTGACTAGAGACTCAAAGCTCAAGGAGGAGATTCTACATGCAGCATATGAGGCACTCTTTTCAAGACATGTAGACTTCATTGAGTCTTATCACACCATCATGGAAGGATTCTATTGGTAGAATCTCAAATACGATGTGCACCAACATATCAGGAGATATGTAGCTTGTTTAATGTATGAGGAGGAAAGAAACCACCTTGCAAGGTTGTTTCAGTCACTTCCCCTTTTGATGAAGAGATGGGAAGGTTCATCTAAGGACCTCTTCACCAACTTGCCTACAATATATGGTGAGGATTGTGTCTTGATGCTTATTGATCAACTAACCATGTATGATCATTCCTTTGCCATACATTTGTAGCACATTGCTCCACAAGAGAGCAAGCCTCTCTTTGGATTTCATGGTCCTTTGGGTCTGCGTTCAGTGATGGGATTGACTTTCTAGAGGACTTTGGGAAAGACTTGTTTTCTTGGCTCATATTCAGTTAACACCTAATGTCCTTTACTATTTTCAAGATTTTTAGAAGCTTATGGCAGCAAATAAATGGTTGGGTGGCCACTTATCATATCATGTTTTGAGACATCAAGAAGCGGAACAATGCTAGTCTCACTTGATGGACTATTGTCACCATCCAGTATGTCAAATGACACTAAGTTCATGTTTCTTTTGGATCCCATATGGTGAAGACACTCTGTTCACTATATGTGGGATGGATTGGGCAAGAGGGATTCTTGGAACCAAAGAGTGGGATCATGAGGGTCCAAATGAATTTTGGCTTCCTAATGACCACATTATTTCAGCCCAAGATCAACAGTTCCATATCTATCATAAATGGAGAGAGAGACAACTTGAGTTGAACAATTTAATCTCCCATTTTCAGCCATGCAACACCTATACATTGCAAAAGCAGGGGATTGGTAATTGTTTCTATGAGCTACCAATGATGGCTCACTTTTTTTGGATGATAGCATGGAGATTGGAGTTTCTCATTGGGGATGAGGCACCCAACATTTATCATCTCTCATGCCTTGAGGAGACAAATGGACATCATATAAATTTTTCCATATATCTCCCACTTCTTCATAATGAGAGCTGTTTGGTTTATCTACCAAAGGCTAACTTGTATACTTGGGAGGAGACATATCCATTGGAGGTTTTGCAGTATCCTTGCAGTTGCTTGAGGACAAGAAACATTTTGGAGGGGAGGACTGTAATATCCCCAAATTAGTAGTCAGCTAATTTGGGATATTAATTTCGACAATTTTTTGTGTTTCCTAAGTTTTACAGGAAATAAAGGGGTGAGGGGACCCATGAATAAAACATTAGATTATAAGCACTTTTCTAAAGTCACATGAGCACATATTTACTTGACAGCATAGGGCATAGGAGGGTGAAGTGGCAGTGTGAGGGAAGAGGTAGCATGGGCAGCATAGGCCAAGAGGGACAATGTAGTTTGGTTGGGGGCGGATGATAGCAAGGCTCTCAAAGCATAAAAAGGGGAAGAGGCTTCTCATTCTGGGATTCTGACATTAAGCACGTTTTTGCTATTGGGCGAAGTTTGCAAGTGTTGTTCAGCACATCAGGTGTCTCCGAGCAGAGATCCTAACCTCAGCCCCAGGGGACTTCGAGTGCCTTCTCTGGTGAGGAGTTCTATCCATCGTTTTTTAGGAGGGAGCCATAGCATCTTCAGCCATGATACACATTTTCTTGGACAACACAATCTCTTGGAGGGATCACACAGTTTGTGGTAGAGGCAGTTCCGGGAGTGAGGAGTTATCAGGGATTTCAGCCTGTGGTTAGTGTGGAGGGACCAGTCCTTCACTATTCATCATTTTGACACAAGAGGAGGCCACTATTTGCATAGGATCATTCAAGGCCAACATATTTCACTGGGATAGCGATATTTCCCAAGGAGGGTCAAATTCCGGGGTCAGCCATTCCTGAACTCCTTTCTGGGCTTTTTTGGGTTATTGGAGGAGAGCCCATTCCCAGAGTTTCACATTTTTATGAGTAGGGGACTAGCCCCAAAGAGCTATTCCATTTCAACAGTAGCAGCAGTACGACAACAACATCAAAAAAATTCAGAGATTATGTAGTCCTTGGTTGAGCAACCAATCAATGAGCATTTCTGAGAGTATTTCTAGATGGCCGAGTGCAAGCCAAGGTGCCATCATTCCGATCACCATTGTACTCATTGTATCTCTCAGTTACATAATAAAATGGCTCAACGTTTCCCCATATTTTGCATTATTTGTGTGATGTCTCTCTATTTGTTGTAGACGCTTGTTTATGTTGATGTGTATTACTGTTTATTTATATTTGGAATATTACATTCCAACATGAATGAATCAAATTTCTTGTAACATTTTTGAGGTGTCTGTTTCAACCCATAGAGGCTGTTCTTCAACTTGGAAACTAGGTCTTCTTTGCCTTTTTCTATGAATCCTTTTGGTTGCTCCATATAAATTTCTGCCTCTAATTCTCCATGAAGGAAAGCATTTTTTACATCTAATTGTTCACATTCTAAGTCTAAAGTAGCAACGAGACCAAGAATGACTCTAATGGATGACAGTCTGACAACAGGTGAGAAAATTTTAGTGAAGTCAATACTTTTCTTTTGGGAAAATCCTTTCACCACCAACCTTTCTTTATACCTCTCCTTCATTCTATCACCTTCATGCTTAGTCCTATATACCCATTTGTTTTGCGGAGCCTTTCTACCTTTTGGGAGCTTTACCAACTCCTAAGTTTTATTTTCCAGCAAATAGTTCATTTCTTTCTCCATTTCTTTCTTCCATTCTTTAATGTGCTTGAATTTACAAACCTCTTGAAAAAAATTAGGTTCATCTTCATCAGTCAATATGATATAGTTTGAAGGAGGATACCTTTGAGAAGGCTTATGAGGCCTAGAAGATCTGCAAACCAAATGTGGTGGTTCATTATCAGGTAGAATTTATTGTAAAGGTTCTTGCAAGGTTCCTTATTCTTGGTGTTCATCACTTTCCACTTGCTTTCCTTCCTACTCTTGAATTTGTTGTTTAGTTTCTTTCATTAGTGGGAAGTTTTCATGTTGATATTCAAACTTGTCAATAACTTTCTTAACCTCTAGGTCATCTACATTCCTCTTAAACATTTCTAAATCATTAAATATAACTGTTAGCTCCCTGTAATCAGCGAGATTGGCAAATTCCGATAGCAGGGAGAAACATCATTTCAACCACTTTGGGATTCTAGGATCTAGCCCTCCTGAATCCGGAGAGGGATCTCTCCAATAAGTGCAAAGATGGATTTGTCTTTGAAGTTTTAGGGTATTGATATTAGGCTAGTTATGAAGGCCGAGGGTTTTGTTTTGGATGGTTGAGCATGATTATGGCTTGAGTGGAAAGTTATAAATGGAAAGAGTTTCAAAGGTGCGAAGTTGCAAGAAAATAGAACAAGCTTTGGCCAAAAAGATGCATAATTGCAGGTTTTAGTCCATTAGGCTATGGAGTCATAATAGGGTTTTAATTGAAACAGTCAGGTTCAAGAGTGATCTATGGGGCAAGTCATCTATGTCTAAGGATCTCTTTAAAGTTGATTTATGGAATTAAGTGATACAAAAAGAAGGGGAATTAAACAAATGAAGAACAAAGAGCAGCCCAAGATCTGGTAAGTACTTTGAAACTAGCCAGCCTTTGACAAACACTTAAGAATAACGTAAAAGCAATCCAGGATCTGGTAAGTACTTCGAAACTAGCCAGCCTTTGATACACTTTCAATAGAAAACATTTAAACTCGGGAAAACACAAATGATAACAAAGAATGGCCTAAGATCTGGTAAGTACTTCGAAACTAGCCAACTTTTGACAGATTCCTAGAGAAAATTTCAGTCAGTCTTTTGGGATAAAACTAGGACCAGGGCTCACCATATCTTCCTTAGTTCATCTCTACTTAACATAAGCTGAAAATAACATTCAAGAATGATATTTAGCTAAGACAGAAGGACGAGGGAACACCAGCATTCCTATTGCTTAAACTGAATTAAATCATTCCTAAATAACACAATTTGGAAGAAAACATATAGATAAAGATTTTTAGTTAGAGAAGGGTACTGATATACAGTAAATCCTAACTCTATGCATGCTGTTCTTTATAAAAGAAGGTGGAAAAAGTGAAAACAGAAGTAAAATAACAATTTACAAGAAGAAATACATCACCGTAGAGATAGACCAAGATCCCATAAATCAGCTTGTATTGATGCTTCAAACCAGTTGCAGCTTTAAGTCCAGTGTTTCAGGTCAACAATATCTTCACTACTCAGCCTAACTATTCTATCACAAGCAGAGCTTCAAGAGCCAGAGAACACTATTTACAGTCAGAAGTTTCGAGCACAAGTATATTTCAAAGTTCTGCAACCAACATTTTCTCATCTTCTATAGAAGTATTTATAGAAGAAATGAGGAGGTGGGATCTGATAAAAGATCTCCTGGGTCAATTAATACAGATTAGTGCTTCTCGGCCTTTGAGGGGCTCAATGGAGAAGAGTACATATATTCTTACTGTATTAATTGATTTACATTTAAGATTAAGCTTGGTGGGAGCTTTTGTTGAATTTTAAGGCTCTGTTTCATGTAGTAATAACTCTGCTAATATTTTGCATTAAGTTCCTTGGCAGAATTAACTATTCGGCTGCGCTTAGGCAAATATCTGGTTTTATGATCATAATTCGGCCTTTGTTGAATGCTTGTGGCTACAGGTGGCAATAGGTAACTGAGAGGAATCAATTGGCCTCTGATGTGGCGGTGGAGGCCTTTTTGTCTGTTAAACACTTATGATTTTCTTTTAACTGTGTTTTAATTTGGAGGATTAGGCTTTTGATAATCCATCTTAGCCATAATCCCCACAAATTTGTCTTCAATCTTCTGCTCTTGTGTGTTTTGTCTTCTACACTGATACTCTTTTAATTTTATTATGTGTCTTGTTGATGTGCAGGGCCGCACAGAGCTCATATGGCATCAATGCCTATGAAGCATTGATGAAACATGTTTCCTGACCCTTTATAGTTATTTCCCTTTGATTAAACGAAAGTCCAGAGGATCGTCACCCTCGGATTTCATTTCCCTTTATAATGGGAAAAACATTTGAGACCTGCAAAATACACAAAATATTAAGAAATCCTGCATTTATTGGGTAAACTGCTTCAGAGGGTGTGGGGAGAGAGCACGACCGTTGGATGAGATCGGCCCTACAAGATCAACGGCTGATGAGGCGCGCAAAAAACTCAAAGGAAAGAGGGAAAGTGGTTTCGGGGGTGAAAACAGTGGTTTTCGCACGGAGAAAAGGCGGGTAGGCAATTTTGCCTTTTGGAAGGCGATATGCATCCTGCCCAACACGTGGCCTCAGAAAACCACCTATTTCGTGTGGCCTTTAGAAAATTAAACCTCGCGCTGAAAGTCACGCGACTTGGAATGTGACCGTCAGATCTGGGGCCTCAGATCTGACGGTGGAGAATGGGCACGATAAGGATTAGATGCACGGGCAGTAAGAAGATGGGTGGGTTTAATCTGGGCCGTCGGATCTAAGATTTGAACGACGAAGATTAAATCTGGGGGTCAAAAGGAAATAATACAAAGCGGAGAAGGAGTTAAAGAGGACCGTTGATCTGCAGAGATCAACGGCCAAGATTGGCTGAAAAACATTATGAGTGGGGCTGCATAAAATATAACCAAAGTCATGAAATGCGATCTGGACACGTGGACGACCCAGATGCAATCGGAGATCGGCGATCGGCAGGGCGGAGAACTTTGTAAGGCGCCTTAGCGATTGAGCTCTGGCCGTTGATTTGAGGATCAGATCAACGGTGGGGAGTGAATTGGAGGGTTTTGAAGCATAGGATAGGTTAATGATCGAGTGAATATGGACCGTTAGATCTGGGAAGGCAGGGAGGAGATCAACGACTCTCGATTGATCGAGGAATGACCAATCAGAGGTGAGAAACAAATGCACCCAACAGAAAATGCGATGCGATCATGCGCAGGCCGTTGATCGGCTCAAGATCAACGGTCGATATCGTTTTAAAACTCACACCGACGGAAACCCTTTAAAACATAGGAAAACCTGAAATTTTAGTATAATACAAAGTTTTTATGGTATGGGCAGGATATATATATGAAAGGGATAGGCACTCGACTGCGGGGCCTTTGACTATATGAAATGATAATAGGCTCGGGGCTTTATATATGAAAAGGGCCAATCGGGATCGGAAGGTCGGGCCTTTGGGCTTTTCAATCTACCCATTCAAATTTTGCGATGCGATTAAGCGCTTTGGGACTTAAACTCTTGGTCCCAGGCGAAGTTATATGGAGTAAAGCGGGGGGGCAGAGTTTATATAAATGGGGCCCAATCGCATCAGAAACTTTGGTTCGGGTTTCTCAATCTACCCAAAAAACATGATACGGGCGCGCTTAGACCAAAACTTTGGATAAGGGGTTTTTTGACTTTATAAAGGAAAATATCAATCGGAGATGGATTATACAATGTTTTTAGCGCCTGATTGCGGGCATTCGGGTTATATGGGCAATAATATGATTGGGGGATATAAGCATAGGGCTTAATCGCATCGGAACTTTTGTTATGGCACAAAGACTTGCGCAGTTGGATTTTTGCGATGCGATAAGCGCTTAAATGGCTTAGCGCCTGGTTCTAGCACCAGGGCATATAATGGGGAAGTGGTTAGGACTTAGCCCAAGGGGGCTTAAGTCTGTAATACAAGAGGTGTTTTTTAATGAAAATTTTCAAGTTTTCAATGGATCTGGGGGTTTCGACAGAGTCAAAAAAGGAGTTTTAAACACTGCAAGGTGGATTTTATGAAGGGAAAAGGGGAATAGATAAAAAATAGAGGAAAATGATGGGGAAAAAGGGAACAAAATGAAGGTTAATTTTGATGTGGAAGGAGGGAAAAATGGTGTTTGCAGCAGTATTTTTTCTTATGGAAATAACAGAACTTCAGAGTTTTAAGATGGAAACAACAGTGAAGATTTGGACAGAAGGCATGATGTTTTCAAGAGTCTTCAAGAGATAACACTTTTTTGCAATAAAAATTGTTCGTTGAAGGCTCCAAAAATGTTTTAGCCACCATTTCATATGACAAATTTTACTGGTGGCTAACAATAACATCCCTGCTTCTAATAATTTTATGTTTGACCGAATCCCATAGATGATAACCAAATTCTTCATCCACATATCCCAGAAAAATGCATTTCATAGATTATCATTTATCTTAGCTCTATTTTTGTCAATATGTACAAATGCTTCACATCAAAATATTTTCAAATGAGAATAATTCAACTTCTTCCAGTCCAAACTTCTTCATGGATGCCACCATCCAAGGATGTAGTTGGAGATATATTTATAAGGTAGAAAGATGTCATGACTGCTTCTACCCAAAAATGTTTTTCCAAACCAAAATTGGACAACATACTCCTCACTTTCTCCATAATGGTTCGATTCATCCTTTCTGCAACACTATTCTATTGAGGAGTACTAGGCACAATATTTTCATGCTTTATTCCAAACTTATTACAATATTCCTTAAATGAATTTGAGCAATATTGTCCATCATTATCTGTTCTCAAGCACTTGAGAAATTTTTTAGTCTCTCTTTCAACAACAACATGGAATTTTTGAAATATTTCAAACACTTCACTTTTAATTTTCATAGGATAGGCCCAAACCTTCCTGGATGTATCATCTATAAATGTTACAAAATATGATTCTCCTCCTAATGACTTAATGTAAACAAGCCCAAACACATATGAGTGTATCAATTCTAACAATTTTTTCTTTCTACCATGGCCACATCTAAGGAATGAAACCCTTATTTGTCCACCATATATAAAATGCTCACAAAGATCAATATTATGGGATTTCAAACTTGGAAGTAAATTTTTACCAATAAGGATTTTAAGCCCTTCTCACTCATGTGACCCAAGCGCTTATGCCACAGATCTGATGAATTTCCTTCTTTTGTGACGACAACCAAATATGATTTTCGGTACCAATCCTGGTAGCACTGTAATGGTACCAATCCTGGTAGCACTATACCGCTTGTCATCAAACATTTCGATATGCATCTAGAGGTCCTTCTCCTCCAAGCTACTGAAAAGTTCTTTGTCTCCCGTCATGTGACAGGAAGCACCACTATCCAAGTACCACGCTAATCCCATTGCACTTGACACCATGCATGCAATGAGAGAGAAGTCAAGCTCAAATTGTGAGGCCAAAGCCTCACTAGCTGTAGATCCTAAAGCCTTCTTGTTCTTCTTATTTTGTGGACAGTTAGTGGCATAATGTCCATGCTCGTGACAGTGAAAACACTTCACTCTGGACATGCCATGCTTCTTGCCATCTTTACCGGACTCAGATTTGGAATGGAATTTCTTTCCTTTCCTTTTCTTCGGCTTGGCAGCCAAAACACAATCTTCTTCATCTTCATTCTTAGAAGAAGATCCATCTCTGGTATTCTGCCTGAATTTTTCTTGCACCGAATCCGACCAAATTCATTCCCAATCTAGCAGCTTTTCCCTTCCATTGACAAAGCCCTGATAACTATGCCAACTCTTGGGAAGTCCTAGAAGATCTAGGCTCACCAAATCATCATCAATGATTGTAATGCTGATGCTCCCAAGATAATCTTGACATTGGACAAACTTTTTTAGATATTTTGGCATGGAGTCGCCTTTCTCCATTTTGATCTTCTTGAGTTTATCCTTTAGTGCCAATTTCCTATGATCGCTGCTTCTCTAAAATAGATATGTCAAAGCTTTCCACGTTGTATATGGTGTCGCTTTTCCATGGATACTTGAGACAATGTGGTCTCATACTCCCTCCAATAAGATCCTCCTCGCATTTGCAACCTTCTTTTGCTAGGCATCAAGATTTGTAGCATTTGCTACATCAGGTTTTGGAACATCATTGTCAATGAATTCTTTCAACCCATTGTCATCCAATACTGCCTCCATCGTATCTTTCCAAGCAATATAGTTAGAGCTACCCTCGATTACTCCAATCTCAAGCCATTGAAAGCCATTTCGATCCTGAATCGCCTGTCACACCAAGAATGTCATCTACAAATTTGAATTCTATTCAGTCACAAACTCAACTTCTCCTCCACTATAGTGATTTCTTGTGCTCTGATACCATGTAGAAATTATACAAACAATATGTATATCATAAATTCAATCTAATCTAACAATGTACTAAAGCTAGATACTGAATCGCTTCTACAAATCAATTGCGAAAATTAAACATAATCGTCAATCACATGAAGCAAAGAAAGAATCAAATCAAACCACAACATAGATAATTTCCTGGGGAAAGCTTGCTGCTCAAAACCCTTCTATATTCTATTATATATTAACCATGGAATCATGAAATAATTACAATGCACTCTTCTCACAAGAATCTCCTGCACTCTGCTAACTGTTTCACACTTTCCTGGACAAATTTGACCATCACTTAGCCAATTTTCAGCCTCTAAATAGCTTGCCTGATTTGCACAATTCCTAATGAATGCAATCCTTATTATTTAGGAATTTTTTCCTTCCTCAACTGCGCAAGGATGATGGGCACTCCAATGGATGTCTGGTTGCATGCAAGCAACCTACTAATCACACAACTTATAGTTAACCTCCCTTTCACCTTTGTCTCAATTGGGTCTCCACTGGACTGACATGCATGAAGCTAATAATAGTAAATCATCAGTTGCATGGTAGATCATTGATTGTGAATCAAATAATATTTAATTCACTTGATTTCTCACTAGCACAACAAACAATTACAACTAGTTCAACTGACTCTAACTCACCTAACTGAGTTAACTAATTACACATGCATTAAACTAATGCACCAACTGCACTTCGAACTCCATAACTCATAGAATTACTCTGCATGCCTCACCAACCACCCTCAACTCGAAATTAACTATTAATTGATTTTATCACACTCAGTTAACTATTACAAGTGATCATGAGATAATATTACATTTTATTGTCCATTTTAACTAAGGGAAAATTAAAATAGACACTGCACCAAATTTAGCACACACTAGTGTAGGTGCTGCTAGGACCTATTGGTCCCACACTAGTGTAGGTGCTGCAATTTCTTGTTGGACTTCAACACATGGAATCTGTAAAAAATGATGTAACATAAGTATGCTCCCGAAAAATGCACAACATGGCTTGACAATACAGAGGATCTTGTGCATGCTCAATCTGCACCATTTTTTATTAGTGTTATAGAGGAGATGTTGGTGTTGGGATAGTCAGAGGCTCTGGCAAAGGAGAAGTGATCCGTGTCTCGCTGGTTTTGACCTTCTCCATGATGGTATCTTCCTCCTGCAGCGATGTAGTATTCAAACAAACATTCAACCCATGGAAAGGTTGTCGAGATATTCGCTAGTGCAAGAGAATAAGGTTTCAGGAACTAGACGTTGGGCTAAGCCTGAAGACCAGTGAGAGCTTATGAAATGGCTAGATAGGAATTTGTCGTAGCAGCTTTCGATAAGCTTCCTGGCGTTTGTCATCGAGCTGTGCACCAAATATTATGACCCTAGTTCCTTTGCAGTCCTGACTTCCCATGGTAAATATGAGCTTTTTTTCATCACCGTCAATTCTATTTCCATAATTCTATTTCCATCCTATTAGAGGAATGAAAAAAATATATATATATACCTCAGATTAACTCCAGAAAACTTCAAAGGGTGTTTTTCCAGAACCTGAGAAGATTCAACCAGGTCATTCATCTGTAATAACCACTGTCACCACATTCTGCAAACACAAGCCATTAATCATGTGGTGTGATGAAGAGAATGAAGCTCATATGTTACCTCACGTTTTTTGAACAAGGATGGACGAATCCCAGCTAGAGAAACCCTCTTTTTCAAAATGTAGAGGGGAATAAGCCCATTAAGCCATCAAGAAACTGTTCAAGAAGAAGTTTTGATTAATTTTGAACTTGGCCATTAGCCCTCTTAATTATTAGTTTTCTCTTAACTATTAATCTAATGGTCTAAAAATCTTCAATCATCTAACATTCCATCCAATGGTGCAGAGTGAGACAAAGTGGTAGTTAGGGGAGTTGTTTTCAAAGTAGAACTTCTTACGATGTAAATATATATACCTTTATAAACTTTAAATGAAAAAATATCATATTTCAATTTAATATCTAATATAGCCATAATCTTAAAATTAATTTTTCATTATTATTATTATTATTATCTTAAAATTAAATTAAATTATTATTATTATTATTTAATTGTCGAAGGCTTTTTATTTCCACTTAAAATGTTACAGATTTTGTTAGGTTGCATTTATTTTTAATAAATTTTAAAAATTATATTAGTTCCACGTGGCCACCCACCAATATCCTATGGATTTGATATTACTCCAATTTTAATAAGTTTCTCCATGATAATATAAGAAAATTTTATTTAGCAAAATGGTCCATTACTTTTAATAAATTTTAAAAAATTATATTCATGCCACGCTCCCCACCCACCAATTTCCTAGAGATTTGAGATGGTTCATTTTACAATAAGATACATAATTCTTTTTCTTCTTAAGTTAAAGCTGACCCATGTCAAAACAACAATGGACAAATGTCAAATGGAGATGAAAAAGGTAGACAATGCCTAGCCTGACCATTTTCAAAAGGGAAAGGATTAATATATATACCTTTGTAAAATTTAAACGAAAAAATCTTATAGTCTTAATGTTAACAAACAACTGTAGTGTATTACAGAGTTATTTTTAATAAATTTAAAAAATTACATTAGTTAGTCCCCCCACAAATTTTATTTTGAAAAATGGTCCATTTTAGAATAAGATATGTAATTCATTTTTCTTCTTAAGTTAAAATTGACCTATGTCAAAACATCACGGGACAAATTGACCATTTAACGTGTCAACTTCCCAGGGATTTGATATTATTCTAATTTTAATAAATTCTTCATTATTATTTATAACATTAATTTATATATAAGCATTTATTTTTAATAAATTTAAAAAATTATGTGTCAATTCCCTAGGGATTTGATATTATTCCAATTTTAATAAGTTTTTCATTATTATTTATAACATTCATTTATATATAAGTATTTATTTTTAATAAATTTAAAAATTATATTAGTGCCACTAGTGGCCGGCCATCAATTTCCTAGGGATTTGATATTATTCCAATTTTAATAAGTTCCTCCATGATAAGTTCCTCATTATTATTTATAACATTCATCTATATATAAGCAATTTTTTTTTAGCAAAATAGGCCATTACTTTTAATAAATTTAAAAAAATTAGATGCTCCCCACCCACCAATTTCGTAGGGATTCGAGATTATTCCAATTCTAATAAGTTCCTCCATGATAAGTTCCTTGTTATTATTTATAACGTTCATTTATATATAAGAAAATTTTATTTTGGAAGATGGTCCATTTTAGAATAAGATATGTAATTCATTTTTCTTCTTAAGTTGAATAGGGACGGGGAAATTCCCTCAGGGTATTGGGTAAGGTTGGGGTCGGGGTCTCGGGACCTACATGATTTAGAGTCTGCACATAGTAACTCCAACGAGAGCCACTAGGGCTCTGCACGAGCGGAGACCAGGCGGTGGAATTCGACCCAGGACGAGACTGTGGTTAGCAAATCCATTGTTGGAATTTGGGGGAGTGGGTGATATGTCGGGCGGGTTGGCACCAGGTGTGGGGTCAGGTTACTAGCGGAATGTTGTGGGTCTGAAGGGGATAGGAAGGCTAGCCTGGGTGGGTTCTATCAGTAGGGTCAGGGGGTTGTAGAGGCGAAGTATGGTGTCGGGACTACCTGTAATGGCTACATGGTGAGGGTGTATGACCCTCAGAATGGCAGGGATGGGAGAATTGTCGGGATGCACCACCCGGGGCACCATTGTCATGGAAATTTTGCTGCATGGAATCAACAACGTGCAAGTTGCATGGAATCATGCTTATGTTTTCTTCCTTGGACAGGTAATATCCCCAGCCATCACTACCAAGATTGTGGGAATCTTCTGCCATCTACTCCAACACAGAGCATTCACTGCCATTCGAAGAGCCTTGCAGCTCGAGGTTGAGGCCAGAAAGATAAGGGGAAGGTGGTTGATGCTCAACTCAGCTCACCCCCGAGTAAGCCTAGAGGAAGGAGGTCGACGTATCATGAAAACACTGTAGAAGGAATTCATAAAATCATAGAAAAATGGGAAGTTGATATTAATCGACGAGCAGGAATAGAAATGGATACAGAGGAATGGAAGGGAATTGTCCCTAATCCGGGGCAGATGAGAGGTAGATTGACTCAGTTCAAGCACACATTGTATCTCTACTAGTCCATGAAGAACATCATTGGCAAAGCCTTGGAGCATATCTCTATGAGTTTGGTATCATTAGCCCAAGACTTCCCAGACTACAGTAACGGGTTTGATAAAATCAAATTTAAGCTAAGAAAGTTGGACGAGCACCTTGAGCACATAGAGTACCACCTCCCGTGTATCACCAAGCCATTTGAGCAGGCCAACACTTCAGCGCAGGATCTAGTACCTGTGGAATCGGCCTCGGTACCCGAGGAGGTAGAATAGTCTCATGATGCTTAACTATGTTAGCTATATGCGGCTAGCATTTACATTAAACAATATATGTGTGAATATTCAGGCTCTGTTCGCTTGGTATGACAGACTAAAAATGTTATTTTTTTGGATGGCATACCACGCCATCAGGTGGCCAACAGACTCAGTTTTCTGCTCAGGGTGAGTTGAGGCCACCAAACTGTGAAATTTGGTTGTATATTGTTTATAAAAATCAATGAAAAAAGAGACCTACCACTTACAAAAAAATAATTTGACCGATGTCAAAACAACAGATGAACAAATGTCAAATGGAGATGAAAAATGTAGACAAACCCTAGCGTGACCATTTTCAAAAGGGAAACACCTTCGGTGTAATTAAAATAAAAAATGAATAGTTAAAAAAGTATAAATTAAATTATATAATACAATATAATAAAAAATCTAATAATTTAAAATGGCTTAGTCTAATTAATAGATTAAAATACAATTTTTAGAGAAATTTTACTTTCTTGAAGTTTTAAATACACTTTTAAATACATAAATAAATTCAACACCCTAAAAAAACTCGAAATACACTATATTTTTACCAATTAATTAACTTAAAATTATGACCATTAAAAATCTTTATTGAATTTTGAATATTTTATAAAATTAATTTCCAAATCCATCACATAAAATTTTCCTCTATTAAAAACTCATTTATCATTTTGAATTTCATCTATTAATAAGTAATGTAAAAAGTGAATTAAAAATTATATTTTGAATGGTAAACACTCTTTTCATATTAATTCAATATTATTAATCTATTATAAGCATCATATTCGTTCAAAGTTGTTAGATCTGTTCGTGAAAAGTTTAATTATTGTTATCGTGGCCAGTGGTTGAAGTTGCCAATGAGGGCATTTATAGATAGTGATCTAGTCAGGATAATAATGAAATATGTTAAATTTTTTATTTTAAAAATTAAAAACACACCAATTTTAGCTAAATCAAAAAGAAATTATAATTACTTTTAATACTCACTTTTTATTAATAAAACTAACATAATAATTTAAAAATTTATAATTAATCTTAGTACTCACCTTTCACCATTAAAATTAAAATAATAATTTTATATTAAATCAAAATAAATTGCAAGTGAAACCAAAAAATTCCCTACTAAACCCATAAAAAGGAAAAAAAAAAGGAACCCAGCGTTTAAAAAGGAAACAAAAAGCTTTCAACTTATTGTGTTATGATTAACCCAATCAGTATTTATGATTGAAGGTAGTTATGATTCAAGTTAAAGTAACTCAATTACTAATCGGGTGATTGCAAATATTCTAGGAAACTTCAAAATAAGCGTTCCTCCGCCTTCCCCTCCATTAATGATTATAGTGATTTGGAGTATGACCTTGGGTTATGCAAAGTATATGAATTAAATTGGAATCAGCTGCTGCCAACTGAAAAATTCATTACAAATTACTGGAGCAGTGAAAATTCGCAATTGAAATTCTGCAACCAATTAATATTTCACAGTGCTTGAACTATGAAAATCTCGAGCCATCCCTCTTGAGCTGGCAATTTTAATAAAGCTTGTCACAACCGCTGGTGAAATGGATAAAATGTGAATCATATGTAGTTTAGGTCGGTCAAGGAGGGAAAGTTGGTCAAGGAGGGAAAGCCACCCTTGTAACAATCCTTGTAAAAAGGAAATAGAAGCTTTCCCCATATTGAACAATGTTTGTAAACAGAAGTTGAAAATTTCCTTACAGAGAAAATCACGTGAAGAGTTTAATCAATGCTAGTAAGAAATTGAAGCAGTTTTCAAATAGAAGTTTTGCCATAACCAGAGTTGAAGCTTGTAATGCAATTGGAATCTACTCATTTGAATTTGTTTGTGAGATCAAAGAGAACCAATCTGTTAATAACTTCAAAAGAGAAAAATGTGGCAAGTTCTTGTTCAAGCATGGGGAGGAAAAAAACAGGGGGAATTGCAGCAGGGCTGTAAGAGATTCATAAATATCTATGATGACTGTAGATGAATGTACTCCAGAGCGACCACGCTCTGTGAATATGCGAAGAGAAAGCTCTGTAATTTGTAGTATTCTTTGACAAAAATAGAATATGTTTTGTGTTAAAATATTTGTTCCTCTGTAGGGTTTTCTCCACATAAATATGTGTCGCTATATGATGCTTTACAGTAGAGCTGTGATTTTGTTACCCTTTCAATGGTATTCAACATAGAATAAGTGCAAGTACAGTAACTTAAGCGGGTAAATTTCGTGTTAGTGTATGACTGTTTGAAGCTGTGTATTGCTGACTCTGTTCTTTGCTTTTCTCTTTCTTGATTAGTCCTGCTGTCTACATCGATTTCAGAGGCACTAGAGCGATGAAATGGCGCAGAGAACCGTGAGGCAGAGATGCAATGATAAATATGAAAACTTACAGTGAACGTGAACAACTTTCCATGTTCTTTGTTTTTTCTTCATGGTTAGTCATATTGTCTACATTGATTGCATAGTCACTGGAAGCATGAAATAGTGCAAAGATTCATGCTAAAGAGCTGCAGTGATAAATATAAAGACTTACAGTAAATCTGGAGAGTTTTCCATAGGATAATTCAGTCACATCAACTTATAGGGCGTTGAATATGAAAACTTACGGTGAATGTGAAGAGCCTGACATATATAGTCACTGCAACCTGCAAGTTATAGTGTGCTAACATAGGGATTATTTTTCTAAAAGTTCAAGATTTTTTTCAACACTATTGTACAGCAATTACTATAGAAGTGTCAACAAGTTTCAGAGAAATTATATCCAGCATTCATCCAATTCAAATATTGACCATTTTCTGACCAGTGCCAGAAAAGTGAAAGTATACTATAAAGCAAAACATACAAATTAAGAACAAAAAAACCCTTGCATTTCGTAGTTGTACAGAGATGCAGTGATGAATATGAAAACTTACAGTGAACATGAAAAGCTTTCCAGAAGGTAATTCAGAAACTGCAACTTACAAGGTGTGTTAGGTGTTAACACACGGATTAGTTTTCCAACAAGTTTTGGAAAATGATTTCTTTCCAACACTTTTTTACAGCAATTTCTAAAAAAAATTCCACAAGATCCAAAAATGATTGAAAAATGATTTACGATGTGAACACACTGTCAGAGTCTTAATCTTTAATTTCAGAGCATGATCTATTTAGTGACATATATTGATCTTTATTTTGTTATAACCCCTTCCCTCCCCCTTTTTATGAATGAAAAACGAAAGAAACAATTTAAAGTTAGAAATCAGACTGCGCCAAATAACTAATGGATCAAAAATTACTGCAACTATTGGAATCCGCGGCTTGAACGCTGCAACACTTCAACATTTTCCAGTATGTAATGCATCAAAGTAGAGGAAATAAAAGATAGATATAACTGAAAAATACATTTGGACGACAAAGAACATATTATACTCCCAAATGTCAAGGATATTATGGCATGATTAAATGTGAAAATTTGAAAGAATGAGAAATTATTGAATAGTGTGGGGGAACAATCTCATCCCATTGTTTTCCTTGCACAAGAAATTGCAGTCTAAACAGCGATGCAGAGGATCTCTAACGCTGCATCGGCGCGAGATGTAGGAAGGTAGGTAGCCATCAGTCCTTCTCCAGAGGAGGCGCCCTCGCCCTCGCCCTCATTTTTGGGCGATTTGTTGTTGGAAGTTGGATGATAATACATGCGCGATGTCTGAGGGCAGTGAGATTGAAATCTGGTAACGATCCTTATACCGGCATCCACCATTTCCATGTATTTCGCCATCTGCGCCAATAAATTGATTTTGCCGCCCCTACAACAAACAGAGACAGAGCGTAAGGGATCTAAACAGAAAGTATATAGCAGCAGCAGATGAAGGCTTCCACCACCACCAGGAGGAGGAGGAGGAAGACGACTCGTGGGCTTGGGAATGGAACTGCAATCGTGTAGAGATGGTAAATTTATACAGTTGTGGCGACCTGTTGTTCTTCTGAAAGTAGTGGGAACGGACTGATGAGCGTGATTTCCTCGCGTCCGTCATTCCCAATGCAAGTACAGCTTGGCAGCAGCAAGGAATATTCCTCCTCTTTTCGCGCCTGGCGGTCCATATGCCCGTCGGAACCCACGCGGATGTTTTCCCGGCCCCCGACGATGTCCAATAGCCGGCGCCAAGGTCAACCTCCCATGCTTTTGGCAACAAAGTCTTGACACGTCGAAGAGACATTTTGACGGTGTTTGTTATCGAGGTTGTCGTTTTTGAGATGTTGGAAACAACATTACCTTTTCCGATTTTCCCTTGGCGCTTTCATTTTTTTTTTTTCGAAAAAAACATTTCGGATATCAAAATTATTCTCTGGCTTGATGTACGTTAAACGCTGAATTATATTAAGAATATAACCAGTACATTGACCAAATATGTCTCAGCTGTGAAATCCGTCAGCGAGAAATCTGCATATAATGCCACTTCGATGATGCTCATACAGATAGTCTGAGCAGAGAAAATTAATTGGCTTCCACATAACCGGGAGCGATCCTTCCCATACAAATATCTTCCCTTGCATATTAAACATCAATATTAGCATAAAAGTAGAGACAGAGATGAAAGGATTCATCTCGACTCGTACCCGAATCTTTGAAGCTGAAAAGAAAGAGAGATACGAAAACAGTGGACTGTAGATAGAAGAGTATTAGATACAGGAAGTATAAGAGGATATGAACCATGATATAATGATTAGAGATGATGTCGATGAATTACTGAAGGAGGAGTAACCCGATGATAATTGTAGTCTCTCTTGAGGGGAAATCATGGAACAAACAAAATTGGCATGCTGAAAAAAGATTTGGATACCCGCACAGCAGAATAATGAGCCCGCTCGCTTGATAAAAATCACGCTCGCTTGATAAGAAAGTAACTGGCTCGCTTGTTAGTATATGTTTGGGAGTTCTGAGCCCGCTCGCTTGATAAAGTAATCACGCTCACTTGATAAGAATGTAACTGGCTCGCTTGTTATTATATGTCCCGCTCGCTTGATATAATGTTGTCGCTTGCATACTGAAAGGAACAGGCTCGCTTGTTGAAAATAAACCAGATTGGATGGTATGATGATTGATTAACATGAAGGAATATTACCAAGTATGAAATTATAGCCTTCCAAAAATCGCGGATGATCCTATTGTACTGAAGTGGATATGACAAAAAGGAGTCCTAGAACTGAAGGGATAATATCATGAAAAGGGAATGGAAGAATCGGCAGTCTGTCTACCATCAGCATAATGAGAGATATACATAGATCCAAAATCGGCCGAGAGTCCCCTTTTAGAGATTCGATCAGCCCGGGTATTGTTTTCACGAAAAATATGAAACATTGGGGAGAAGTCCATTCTACTCCATAGATTCTGAGCCCTATCAATCCAACCTTGCAATAGTTGGTTATACATATGAAATTTGTTTGACATCCAGCCAATAACCAGCTGAGAGTCCCCATATATACAGGCCACCTGAATTTGATAATCAATAGCAATTAGGAGGCCTCCCCATAGTGCCATAATCTATGCTTTGTTGTTTGTACCTGGACCACCATTCCAATAGATGTGAATACGTTCCCGATCCGAGATTTTGATCCATGTGCCACAACCAATGATACCTTCTGCAGAAGCACCGTCAAAATATAAGGCAGGGAGGGATATTTCATGGGGTCTAGTTCGGTGAGAGGCGTCGCAAACATCATTTAGCAAAGGAGGACTGTCAACCATCCAAGATTTGATAGCCATATATGTTCGTTGGATCTGAAATGATTTCTGCTCAAAAATGATATTATTCCTTGTGAGTCTGACTTCCCATATAAAGTAAAAGGGAAGGGATCTATATGCACTGTTCAACTTATCCCAATCATATGCTGCAGTAATGAAATCCACCGGCCTCCTAGTTGGATTAATAATGAAAAAACTGAATAGATTCCAAAGCCTGGTAGGGCAGGAGAAAAATAGATGAGCAATGGATTCCTCAGCCAAAAAACATAGAACACAGTGGCTAGGACCGTGGTAACCTCGCTTTTTAAGATTATCCCATGTGAGCACTTTCCCCCGCCAAACCAGCCAACCAAATATTGTAACTTTCGTTGGGATTTTCCTTTTCCAAAAGGGAAAGAAAATTTTTGTTGCTTGTTGTGGGTGCTCAGATGCAATACTTCGGTAAACTTCCTTCACAATAATCATGTTTTTTTTAAGAGGGCCGTTCCAAATAATTTGATCGCCACCCAGGTCATAACAAAGCCCAGCACAACGAAGAGTATCCCGGAGCTGAATCCACTCATCAGCGTCAGACCCATGTAGATCAAGTTGCTCGGCCGATTTGAAAATAGGGGCGCTATAAGACCAATAATGTATTACCTGGGAATAATACAAAATGCCTCGGAGAGCCAAAGCATGTATGAGACGCTGGGATGGGGCAGATTGTGGCATCAACGGCAGAAAGTTATGTGATCCAATTGGAATGTTACACCCATTCCGAAAATGCCAGCATAAACGAGGAGCGATGAGATTCAATATCATTTTAAAGCTGCGCCAAATGCATGGGATTTGGGGAGGGAATGAAAAGTCATTACAACTGATCAACATTAATGCATCACCATTGAAATATTTGGCCCTGTTGATGTTGTTCCATATGCCTGTACAATTAACAGCCCGCCAAAAGGATTTAATTAGTAAAGAGCAATTGAAATCACGAGTGCAAAGAATACCCCAGCCATCCATACCCTTTGGTTTAGATACTGCAGATAAGCTGCAAAGGGGAAATTTTCTGCATAAATTAGCTCCTCCCCAGAGAAATTGTGTGATAATGCTATTGATCTTGGAGATGACACTAGCTGGGAGATAGAGAAGGTGTGCCCAAAATACAATCATTTGCGATAATACCGATTGAATTAGTATGAGATGACCTCCCATGGACAGCCAGCAATGAGTCCACCACTGAATCCTATCTCGGAATCTGTCAATAATCCAGTCCCAATCTCTGTTCTTGTATCCGCAGGGTTTGATGAAATAGCCCAAATATTTAAAACCCTTAGACATGTGACGTGTGCCAATGCCCATGAATTCTGCAATAAAGTTGACTTCATGAATGTCACCAAATTCAAATAAAAGAAAGGATTTGGATCCATTAATGCCTAGCCCTGTAGCAGATTTAAAACGCAAGAACATGATATGTATATAGAACCAGTGGTTTCTAATCAAGTAGCCAAATAGTAAGAGATCATCCACAAAAAGAGAATGCGAAGTGGAAACCGTGTCTGAAAATGAAAAACCTTTGATGTAACCCTTCTGCTCAGCCGAATGCATTAACCTACTAAAACCTTCCATGACTAAAATGAAAATGAGGGGAGAGAGAGCACAACCTTGACGTAGACCACGACCAGCCTTGAAGAAACGGGATGGGAATCCATTGACAATCACCGCATATCTGACGTTTGAAACACAGGACATTATCCATCGAATGATTCGAATGGGAAAATCGAATTTGAGCAAGATAACCCGGATAAAAGACCAGTCAAGTGAATCATATGCCTTGTGCAAATCCACCTTCATGACCAGCGCTTCTTGCTTTTCCGTGTGCATTGAGTGAACAACCTCCTGAGCGATAGCAATCGCATCATGAATAGACCTACCATTAAGAAAACCAAATTGCTCCACAGAGATGTTAGCAGATAAAACATCTTTAACACGATTGGCAATAATCTTGGAGGTAACTTTGTCAATTAAATTACAAAGAGAAATGGGTCTAAAATTAGAAAAGAGCTGTGGATCCGAGACTTTAGGGATGAGAGAAATAAACGAGGAGTTCATATTTGCAGGAATTATGCCCCTCTTGCGGAATAGTTCCATCATATCAGTAAGTTCGACCCCCAAAAGATCAAAGAAATATATAAAAAATTCCACCGGCCACCCATCAGGCCCGGGGCATTTGTCATGTGGAAAAGACTTCAGGACCGACAAGACCTCATTCCCAGTGATACACTAATCAATAGCGGCCACCGCTACATCATCAAAAAACCTGGGGACATGTTCTAGAACCCAGGATTGGTTCTCGGCATTAATAGAGTGATCAATCATATCAAACTTAGAAAAATATGCCACCGCTTCATCTTGAATCTCAGAAGTGGAATATGCAAAGCTGTCATCATATTTTTTAATGCGCCAAATGGCGTTCCTATTCCGTCAGGCATTAGATGTTTTATGAAAAAAGTGAGTGTTGAGATCACCCGCCTTGAGCCATGAAATTCTGCTCTTCAAACGCCATGTGACTTCCTCAATCCTCAGAATTTCCCTTTTCCTGGCAGCTAGAACATTCATGCGACTTAAATCCGATGCGTCGGGGCATTTAGAAGAGACAGAAGCAAATAGGTCTGCCATCTTGGATGAAATCTCATGATACTCTTTTTTGAGCGCAACCTTTTTCCTCATCTCCCATTCCTTAGAAGCCTTCTTGATCTTTTGAAGTTTATAATGAAAGCGCTCCCATTCTTTAAGACTGACATCCTCAATCTCTTAATGCCATATGCCAATAATCATATTAGTATAATCCACATCCTCCAACCATATACTATTAAATTTGAAAGGCCGCCCCTTTATATTAACATCAGCTTTCCACGAAAGTCGGATAGGCATATGATCTGAAATGTCGGAGACAATAATATCAGAACACAGCAAACACCATTTGTCAACTAATTTAGCATGAACCATAGCCCGATCCAGCCTTTTAGCAATGTGGTGAGTATCGGCGCGCTTGTTCGTCTAGGTAGGCAGAAGGGGAAGCGGTCGAATATCAACCAATTGATAGTCATAAAACATGTCACATAAAAAGGAAGAAAGAGGATCAATTCTGGCAGAAATGCCCCACACTTCATCAGGGTGCAATGTGGAATTAAAATCTCCCATCAGGATTAAATTGTGCAGAGAAAGAATGCCTGAATCCTTCATTCTTTTCCAGAAAGACTGTCTATTGCAGTAGGGGGCATAAATGTTGATAATATTAACCGATTCATTCATACCTCTGAGTAGGCCTGACAGCAATATCCCTCCGAAGAACTTAAAGGCCTTAAAAGATGCAAAATCTGGATTCCATATAGCAATCAAGCCTCCAGAATGCCCCATAGCATCAACTGCAACAGCATTCCACCCTGTTTTAATACTCATAAATAAATTGATAGCCCGCTCCCGAGCACACATGGTTTCTTGTCCTAAAAATATGAATGGATTTGCAGAAAACAAAATGTCCCTAAGGAAATGTGCTTTGGAGGCATCGCCCAACCCCCTTATATTCATAGATATGATATGATTCATGTTGAATCCGGCACCGGGTGGCTTGCTCTAAGCGCCCGAGGATCAGTCCTTGTGCTTTGACTGATTGAGATCGGAATGTCAGTAAGATTATCATCGTTCTCTGTAAACAGGGAAATGGCTTTGAATTTTCCTTTAGAGTATTTATTAGCCGTTTTTTAATTACGTCTGCTAGCCTGCTGTGCTGAAAGAAGGGGTGATGGTCTAGAAACTGACGATGTAGGTGGTCTATCAAAAACAGTGAGGGCAGTGAAATCATTATTGGGATTAGCCAAAATAGACTCCAGGTCACTGCCAACAGAATTCCTAGGGGAGTCCGGAAGATAGACAGGGTCATCGGGCCCGGAAGATATATCAACAGCCGTGTGGGGACCAGAAGATAAGTTAGGCTGAGGCGCAGACGATTCACCGAAGTAAAAATTAGTAGTAGGATGGAGAGGGGGGTCAACTCTAGATGGTACATGACAAGCGACAGAGTTTGAAAAAGCCTGGTGGGAATCTTGTAGAATGGATAAAGAATGTGTAGTGGTCGTTTCAACGTCACAGATATCCAATGGATTCACATGACTAGAATTAGGGGGGGTATTATTCTCAGGGACCAAAGGACCAGACGACCGAAGAGATGCAAGATCATCATTTGGATCAACATTGAAGACTGGATCCAACACACGATAATTATGTAGTATCCCGTCCGATTGATCTTGAGCAGTCACATAAGCTTCTTCATCAGAATTATGGGAACTTGGATTACCTGAAATAAATCCGCCAGAGGTACCCGAGGAAGCATTTGTCCGGCGACCCTCAGCAAGAGAAGCAGCAGCAGCACCTGAGCGAATCATACGCATACGAAATGGAAAATGTTCTCTAAGATGTCCAGTACGATGACAGATAAGGCATCGAAAAGGGATGCCCCAAAAATCTATGCGTTGCCTATGTCGTCTGTTGCCCCATAGGAGATCAATGTCACCAGGCAAACCACCAGAGTACTCAAGTTCAACTAGAATCCACGCAACCCTCTTATCACTGGAACCTACTATACTTGGGTCAATATACTTAGTAGAACCAATGGAATTACCAATTGCACGAAGTGCCTTGAGGGTCCAATATTCCAGCGGAAGACCCGGAAGCTTCACCCAAATAATACGATTATGAGGAGCCTCCATAACTGGATTGAAGCCAAGGTACCAAGGAATTAACTGCATGAAACTTCTACCACGCACCCAGGTTCTTCTGATGATCTTGTAAGCATCACTATCGTCCATAAAATGAACGCTGAACCAGCCGTTGATGAGAGTGCTCACCTTCGGAGTATAGCCAATAATTGGGTTCCAGTGTTTGCAGATCCAATTGGCTGTATCGAAATCACTGTTGTCCGAGAACAACCATCTGTCGATAACCTCCCGCTTCTGCAAGCTCGCAACTCTCCCACAGAGGTCATCATAGTCTAAAGACACTTCCTTAATTTCCATTTTATGCTTGAAACAAGTAAACTTCTTCCTGCGACGACCACCACGCTTCTGATGTTTGTAGCAACCAGGCGAGCGAATCGCTTTAGAAGATGGAATTTGGAAAACCCTGTTTAATAATGAATTCATCAACTTTATCCTGCATAATAGTATTACAATGTGAAAGAGATTTTGATTCTGGACTCTTCTGCCTAGAAGCGGGGTTAATTGAACAGGTGGTAACTTTGCTCGCCATGTGGGCAATAAAACCTAATGACACACTAACCGTCACTGTGAAAAATACACCAAAAACTAGGACGTGGTAGATAAGAAGAGTATGCCAGTGAGCCACTGAAATAAATACAAAGATTTATCTGACGACGGCTCTAGACATAAGGATATAAACTATCATAAATATAGGTAATGACAGTCCTTACTAATGGTTGGTGAAAATGAAATAAAATCAGAGAGACGTTGTAGAGGACTGAAAGGTGATGAAGAATCCATCAAAAAAGTACTTCAGACATGGAGAAGGAGAGACTGGATAAATGATAGAGACTTGAGGAGATAGTCGTCGACTGCTTCCACCCAATATGAGGTTGTCAGAGAAGGCGCAACGTGGAGTGGCTAAATCGAGAGTAGTTAATGGTAAAATGGTAGACCATTGATAGGAAATCCTCACCCACCTAATTCCATCATAGATGATCCCCAATGTCCTTAGCAATACCTCGATAAGAAGAACTCAACTATTATTCTATTTGAAATCCAGGTAAGTCATTAGCTGGGCATAGTCTAGGACGATCTGTCCCAATTGCGTGATCAGGAAAAAGGAATTTGTAGATACGAAAAGGACACAAATATCATTCCATATCAAATATGCATGTCAAGTGAATTGACAACCACCTGATTGTAGATAACGTTCCACAGATCATCGAATTCGAATTAACCGGCGAGAGCCAAATAGCGGCGGAGATTGAAGAAACCGGTTACCGGAAAAACCAGAACAATGGTCTTCCAATTATAAGCGGCAACAGCAGCAGCAGCATATACAACCAGGAATTTACCACCATCTTTTGCAAAATCTGATACTAATACTCTTGCATGGTCGGGAGATAGTAAAAAAATCCAGCAATTTACGCCGCCAACTGTGCGATTTGATATGGATATCGGACTCATACAAGATAGATTCAGAAGATAAAGTCTGAGATGACGATGATGATTTAGAATCATCACCGGCGTGAGCAACCATTGGTTTTGTGAATATGGTATGTAGAGACGAGGATGAAAAGTGCGACCATAGTCATAAGAAAGATCAGAACAATCTCAATCGATTCTGAAGAGATCATGAGCTCTAATGTTGACATTTTACAATCTCATCATATGATAACCCAAAGGGATGTAATAACAGAGTACCCACAGGAATCATTTAGATGAACAGTGGATGATACAAATCATGAATAGCACAAAACCACTAAGAGCGAAATACTCCACTACGATTGACCATATGTCAGCACACCTATCATAACCCTATAGAAAATGACCCCCAATGATATGAGAAGGATGCCATATTGTCTTTTACAATCATACCTACCATACCCCTTGAGATCCAGAGGGACCACCTATATCGACAAGATTTGATTCTACAGATAATCGGTCTCTCCTATGAGTCCGAACTTTTCCCAACAAACGAAAAAACGCAGCCCTCTTGATTAAAAAAAAACCACCAATAGCAACAAAAAGTTGTCCACAATAGGTACCAGCTAAAAACAAAAAAAAGCCACCAAGAGCAACCTCAAACTGTCGTCAGTGGGGGCCGAATTCATCAATAGCCACTAAAGGAAACAAAAAATTGTCCACATTAGGTTCCAGCTCTGAAAATCAAGAAAACACCTATGGGCAGGCAAATGTCTAATGATAGTCAACCTAATGAAAGAAACAGCAGCACACTTGATACAGCAGAAGCCACCAAAAGCAAAAAAAAATTGTCCACATTGGGTACCAACTAGTAACATTTATCAATAGCCACCAAAAGCAACATCAGACTGACGTTAATGGGTACCAGCTAAAAACATACATCAGAAGCCACCAAAAGCAACAACAAATTGTCCACATTGGGTACCAAATCTGCATATCAAGTGCACATAGGGTACCTCCCTTCAGGTTACCAATGCGGCTGCATGGCTCTTAACCAGTGCCACTATATGCACTGCAAGAAATGCTGTTACCGTAATGCGTTTATTTGCAATGTTTGAGGAGACATGAGGATTCATATTCACATCGATCGATTTATCATTTTTATGTTTTTAACATTTTCCACATTATATACCGAATATTTCGTTATTCTTTTCACAAATTTTGGGTAATTTTTTTGTTCTAATTTGGTAATTATAAGGAAGTTGTCTGAGCCCGTGAAATAGCCTAGATGGTAGAAAATTGCCAGAATCTGGTCAACTAAAACTCGAAAAATCAGGTGCTTGGAGTGTTTAGAATCCATTTTTGATGTTGGAAATGGATTCAGCACTATCAAAAACCCTTAGGGCACTTAAAATATTAAAGTTTAACAACTGTAAACAAGTATTTGGGTAAATTTTTGCCAGATTTTTTGAAAATCATTCCCTGATTCTAGGTGAAAACGCGGCCTTTTTAAACTACGCAAATTATAAGTGGTTGAGAGAACCATTTGTTCTTATTATTTTTTAAGTCTACAATTTTAAGATATAAAATAATATTTTGTTTTTAAAATATAAATAATATGTTAAAAATAAAATATAAAACATTATTTAATAAAGTACATTAAAAAATATCATTTCATTTTCTTTTATAATTATAATTTTTTATGATTAATAATTATAATATTTTTTATGATTAATGAATAACTTTAATAATAGTGTATTATTTCCCCTTCATTTCCAAGGTATAATTTTTTATTTCCAAGATATAAAATTAATGGCTCATATAATAAGGTTTTTGCATTGTTTTAAGGCTTTTCTATTTCTAATTTCTTATTAAATTATTATTAGAAGGAAAAATGTCATTATGGCTTGTTATGGTTATGGTGAGTTGTTAATTGGTTTTCAACGGTTTATCTAGTTGCTTCTAAACATTTGAAGCCCAATATACATTTTAGCACACATGAGGAAGTTGTCCTATATTTGTACAGTTGAATCTTTATTCTAGCACACATGAGGAAGTTGTTCCATAATTGTACACTTCAATCTTTTGAGCATTTGAGAGATTGTTCAAACTAACTTTTTACTCATAGAGGGTTGTATATAGATAATACTTGTAACATACCCAACCACCAATCATGTTTAGGTAGGTGGGGTACTTGACTTGTCCTCTTAATCTTAACACCACTCTAAAGCCACTTAGGAGATCATGGTTGCATTCTACTCAAGAAAATCCAATTGACCATATTCTTGCTCAAATCCGAGCTCCAGATAAAAATTTATGCCTTTTAAAGATTTTGGACTTCTCCTCTTGATGACATCACCATGCCTATGTGGCACACAATCCCATGTTGTATTGCACGTTGACACATCACTCCTTGTATGGATTCATGCCCTTCAAGGAATTCCCTATCTTTTGGATATTGTACCTTACAAAATTATCCCCTTGCACCAGATAAATTTTAGTGTAATGATATGTCACATCCCAAAGTTTTTTCCTCATGTGGCATATCGCTTAAAAATGATTTTTTTTTTTTGAAATGCCTTATCACGCTCTAAAATATTTTCTCCTTTACATTGTTGATGAGCTATTGTATTACCATACAATTTAAACAAGATAGATATCTCACCATTAAATTGTCAACTTGATGTACTAATACTTGTGAGATGTCATGCACTATATGTGCAGGCCACGAATTCTTAACTTCCATAGGTTTTCTAACATGTTCTACGAAAATGAAATTGCATTATCACTCTTCTAAGCCTAGATCCCAATCACTTTTAGCAATGATACATATACTTAAACACTTGATCATGCTAATAAAAGCCTTACTGTCACCGATAAATCTCCTTATACAATTTAGGTAATTCTTTTTTCTATAAATTCCAACTCTTATAAAAAAGATTTGATTGAAAAAACACTAATTATAAATTAGAAATTAAAACATATTTGCACGAAATTAAAACACTTAACTTCAAAAAATTCAAATACTTATGATTAAAATCTAATGTCTCCTCTCATAGTAATACCATCATCATGACATAGACCTACAATAACATGTCTTTTTCTATATTATTAAATTAAAATCATAATTAAGTTCTTAACCTACAATTAAATAAACTATTTTTCCAATTAAACATTTTATAGGAAATGAAAAACACTAATAAATCAAAATAAACAAAATTGCAACTACACCACATATTATACATAGAGGTTACACTAACACATCACCTTAGAGTAAACCCCCTTGAAAGGTTTGGCCTCAGCATTAGCTATGGGATCACCGAATCAAAATTAACTTGCAATCATGCATAGAAAAACATTTTTTGTATTGATATATTGGAAAGTGATAATGTCCATAAACGTAAAATGTCCATCTCCTCGATAGTAAGGGTGACTTAACATTTATGCACGAGTAGAACATATGTCGATAACAAAAATGGAATGGCATGAAGAAACAAATAGTTCAAATAGTATTGATAAGTAATTTATACCTCCTTAAGCTTGCCACCATAATATAATATTAAATCATTGTACTTAAAGTATTTTGTGATATTTAGTCAATTATGTAGTTAAATAATAATTTTAAATTCTGAGGA